>JASDQU011403265.1:0-13726 GCA_032191745.1 Picea mariana
CTTGTCTCAAGGGGAGGGGCATGTTAATCCCTAATATTGGCTCATTACCCCTTAATTGGGGCATATTATATTAGTAATGTTATTTTATTTATGTCGGCTTTAGGCCATTAGTTGTAATTATACCTCCTAGTCTCCTATATATACCAAGGAGACATTTTCATTTTGAATCATATTGGACTTGAACATTTAAGTGGGGTAAAAGGAGGTTTCCCCCTTGAAGAGGATTATTATCTGAAATTATCTCTTTTTCAAGGCGTTGAGTACTTTTTCTGAGGTTTTTCTACGCTATATTGATTTTTGGTTCTTAACAAATAACTTCAACTAGGCCATAGAATTCCTTATAATAGTTTGTGTAGTTTAGGAATACCCCATGAAACATATCATAATGATAGCATATTGGATTAATTCCTTGCATAAAAAATACTCCCATAGAATACCCACTTGCATTTGTCTCCACTTCAAAAGGATTCTTAAATTTAGGCAATGTGAGAATGGGTACCTGACTGATATTTCATTTTAGCTCGTCAAAATATTTCTATTTATTCCTTCCCCACTGGAAACTCTTACCAATATTTTTTATGGCATATAGTGGTGTAGCTACCACTAAAAAGAATGTTATAAAATTCCATAGGTAATTTTTTTCCCCAACAAAGCTCCTATATTCAATGACATTAGTAAGAATTGGCCACCTCATGCTGCCCTCCATCTTTGTGGGATCTATTGTGAGTTCCCCTCCACCATTCACGTACCCCAAATACACCAATGATTGTTGAGAAAAATCACATTACTTAAGGTTAAATAATATTTGATGTTTTTTTAGAGTCTCTAAAACCTACATGAGATGCAATATGTGCTCCTCCAAAGTAGATCTATAAACCAATATGTCATCCAAATACACTATTACAAAGGAATATGAATAGGGATGCAATACATCATTCATCAATTTCATAAATGTAATTGGTGCATTACATAAACCAAAAGGAATGACCAACCATTCATACAGACCATGCCTTGTATCAAAGGTTGTCTTCTAGGTGTCTTCTTCTTTAACACATACATTGTGGTATCCCAATTTAAGATCCAACTTGGTGAAGTACTTGGCATGATAAAACTAGTCTAACAAATCATCCATCCTAGGTAGAGGATATTCATTCTTGAATGTGATCTTGTCCAAAGCTCTATAGTCGATACACATTTTCCAAGTCCCATCCTTCTTGTGTACTATGATTATAGGTGACTTAGAAGGTGAAGTACTTGGTCGAATTATTCCTTATCCCAGTAGTTGCTTCAATTATTTCTTCACTTCATCTACCTCCAAAAAACATTGTCTATACAACCCAATACTTGGTAATGGGGAGTTAGGAAACAATTGTAACTCATTCTTCACTTCCCTCTTAGGTGGAAACCCTTTAGGGGACACTCCTTTGTATGCCTACCAAAAATCCTCCAACCATTTTTTATGTTCTTTGGTATATTCCTCCAAGGATGTCTTTAATATTAACAATTACTCTCTTGGTTAATTCACTCTTAAGAAAATAAATACATACTTCTTACTAGAAGTGATCAACTTTTTGTCCTGATTAGCACTTAACAAAGAGATATTTGACTTTCCTTTGTGTGTGTTGATGATGTAAGACTTCCTATCCTTGATCACGTGGTACTTATTTTCTCTCTACATGAATATCACATCCCTTATATACATGAAGGGGATTCCAAACACTACACCACACACATCAAGGGGTACTACATCTAATTCCACTTCATCAATAAAATATACACTTATATCAAAATTTATCTTACACTGTTTAGTGACTCTTATATCTACATCCTTATTCACCCATCCCAATGGGAATGAGCTTAGATGATCATGAAATTCCAACCCAAGCTTGTTGACCAAATCATCTACTATGAGGTTGGCCTATGTGTTGAAATTGAATAGAGCATCTACCTTAGTATTTTTGACCTGGATCTTAATATGGAAGAGTTTTTTCATTTAATTCTCTTCATTGTGATGAATGCTACTCAAATTCACCTCCTTGTGCACTAAAGTGTAGACAATATTCTCATCCACATCCAATTTTCTTTCTACCTGACCACCTGAATATTTTCCTAGCAAGTTCTTCTTCTTAGCATCCTTATTATGGTTCTTTGGATTCAACTCTAGATGTAGATTCCAACACGTTTCTTGATGTGACCATCAATATTTCAATGGTTGTAGTGGTTGTTTGAATCCTTACACTGATGAGAAGGGGCTGCCATCTTTTTTTCTTTTCTTTTCCACTTCTTCTTCCCCTCCTTAGAAGCATCTTGGTGGTATTTCTATTTAGAACCACTAGGCTGTCCTTTCTTATGGCCTATATTCTCCAGATACTATTCTTGCACACAAGCCTCATAAATGGTCCTTGGTTTGAAGAGCATCACTTGATTTTGCAAATGACTATGTAGACCCCCCAAATACTTAAGGAGTACATACATGTTCATAGGATAGATACCCATATTGATCACAATCTTCTTGAATTAAGAGGTGTACTCTTGCACACTCTTCCCTTGCATCTACATAATGTGATGCCAATGGATACATTGGTCCTGTGCATACCAAATAGGGTAGAATTGGGACTTGATGAGGGTTTCGAAATCCTCCCACTTATTTATTGGTGTATCACCCTCTAACCTAAATTTCTTTGTGTATTTTCCACGAGGTTAATGCATGGCCCTCTAGTTTCGGTTGGGAAAATTAAATTTTCTACTCTTCATCTATGTTATGGAAACTAAAATACACTTCTAACTATTGCAACCAATGGTTCAAATTAAAATCATTGATATCACCTTGATAGGGTTTGATGTCCACTTTTTCTTCCATTTTAAACATAGGTTGTGAAGGATTGATTCACTCAAACTTGGTTGCTATTTATCGATCTCTTTTCTCCAGTCCTTTTATGGGTCTTCATTATCTCCCATATTCTCATTAGATCTATATTTTGTGTTAAAGCCACCAACCTCCCCAAAAGTTTTGAATTTACTTTCTAGAGTTGACATGAGGGGGGTGTTGGCCCTTGACCAAGTTTTGAGGATCCTTGGTCATGTTTGACCTATTTTGGGACTTCAACGGGTTGTCGAAGGTGGAGCACAAGTCGAAGCGGAGATAGCGGGATCTTGGCCCCTTGTTTAGGGATTTTTGGGTTTTGGGATTATGTAATGGGTATGGGGATATCGGCCCATGGGTTTACCCATGTTTAGGCCCATTTTGTAATGTATAAATAGAAAGCTAGGTGATGTAAGTAAAGGGGCGCAAGTGTGTGATACTAAGTGCAAGTGATAGTTGTACATGCTTTGTGCATGTTGTGTGATACTTGCAAGGCTAAGTGAAAGTGACTGTAAGAGACTATGTAAAGGCTTTTTGTTGTAATCTAGCTCAGGGAAGGAGGATCTAGCGAAGTGCATGCAGATATCTTGTCCTATGCGGAGTAGGATCTTATGGCTCTATGCATGTAGAAGATTGACAAAAGATAATAAAAGAGAAGAAGATTTGGTGGACGTAGCCCCAAGCTGGGGGTGAACCATGTATATCTTGTGTTGCTATGATTTGTGCGATGTATTGATGTGTTTATGTGTTTACTTACTTAGTGATTTGGCATAGTTGAATGATAGATGGATATGTTGATGCTTTGTTCTTAATAATATGGATGAATGCTATATCTAGCCTATGTGAATGTGCTTAGTTCTTGAATGTACTAGATCTGGGTGAATACTACGTTGACCTATTGTTAGGGTTTACCTGCGCTGTAAGTTAAGGTTGAATACTAACGATCTATAACTTCTAAGTGCTCTTTTAAGGTGTTACAATCACATATATGTGTCCCAACTAAGGTTGTAGACACTGGAGTCCTGCAACCACCCCTGCCTCTACCCCGGGTGAGACTGCATTTGCTTCACAGGTGTTGCTGAAAGGGCCGGTAGTTATGGTTTTGTTGGTGCGTTGTTGAAGCGTTGAACCCTAGGTCTACCCCTGTGCCAACAGGGGGACATGTTACGAGAGATATCAATAGATTTTTCTTCCGAACTCAAAAATATATCTTCTATTGTATCCTGAGGATTGTTATAAACATACTCATCTGCCATGAAAAGGGTTCTACAGATTCCTTCTTAAGCTAATTCGTGATTCTTTTAACTTTCTACAAATAACCCAAAAAAATTGCTCGGATACCAATATGATCTATAAACTACCATGGAGATTCCACTATAATAGTTCATCACAACATATCTTGTAATATTCTTAAATATTATATTATGCAATTTATTTCCTTAGATCCCAGATTAATTATTACTATCTTATTTCTCATATTTTTGAAAATGTTTGAAATATGAAAATGAAAAAACAAGAAAAAGAACACATCATCCACAAAAATGAACAAAAGATGTATTCCAGGAAACTCTATATAGGAGAAAACCCAACTAGAAGGTGAGGCCTATGCTCCTCTCTTTTCTTCAGTTATGAAATGCAAATACAAAGAAAAATGCACTCACTATGGAGTTTCCTTTTACACTATGGCCTAAATGGTTGGTATATAATATTATTCCTCCTTTTGTGTTCTCTAAAATACACTCCTATATGTTATGCTCAACTATGGAAAAAGTAAAATTATAAATAATGGAACCCTTTCTCCTCCTAATGGCCTGGTATTTAACATAGCTTGATATCCCTCTAGGGTTAGAGTTTTTTCATTCTCAACCCTCAATTAGTGATCAGGGTTCGGACCTTCTAGAATTTTCTTGAAAGTACACACATGGATATCCCCACATGTGTGAGTAATGGGGGATAATGTGGCATCCACTCATATTATGGTGGTCAACAAGTTAGGTCAACTTGTGATAGGCATAAATTCCACATACCATCCTCGACTGAGGTGATATTTTCACCATTGGAAAGGTATTGATGTGTATAATAGAATTAAGGGGCTAGGAGATATTATTTCAAATTTTAGACACAAAAAATTCCATTTGATGTCGCAAAATGGATCTGGAAGGTCTTAGACCCCAAATCTTCAAATTGGGATCTACCACTAAAATGGGCCCTGCAATCCAATTCCTCTCATTTTTCCACCTGGAAATTACTAATATAGATGAAAAACTATATGATGGTCCATTCTATATAATGTTTTTTTCTCATTGTGGACAAATCGACCATGGAAATTTTAGCTAGTGAGTTTCAGGTAGGTGGTCTAACCCACCTTTTCCTTTCCAGTGAATTGATTTTTTAGGATAGGTCCCAGTTGGCCTTGGGGAGACCCTAGACAATTTTTTAGGGATAGTGCATAAAATAGGGTTAGTTTCAACATTGGGAGCATATAAATTACCCCCAATTTTGGCACTATTCCAACGTGGAAAATATGGGTGTTTTCTGCACTGTTTTGGTACATCTTTTTAGGCCCAAAACTATCAAGAAAAGGAAATTTTAAAGGAAAAAGGAGTATTGAACTTAGATGAGATGTACAAGGGAAAAATTATTGACAAAATGTGATTTTTTTCAAGAATGGCTAGGTTCAATGTCTTGAGAATCGAAAGAGAATTTAAAAATATGTGTTATATAATTACTAGTAATTAGGTGGTACGAGGATCCTTGGCTCGACACTAGTTGCTCAAGTATATTCAAAAATCATTCATGACAATGGGTGAGTAGATCCTCCTCCAAATTGTATAGTATTTGGATGTTTATATAGGATCCTTTGTAGTGTAGGGGCATTCGATCAAGATAGTTGTCTAGGATATATATTTCCTTACAGGGATATCGATGATGGAAGCCTTTAGTGACACTCATCTAGCACGTCATTGAGGTATGAGGTTGTAGTATTTGGTACAAACCCATGGAAATGAGAATTATAGGGTCAAGTATGGTTCCATATAGATTACATACATTTATTTCCTTGAGACACGAGCCATAGTGCTAGTAGTGGTGTCGATCACAAGGACTCATGCTCCCCATAGGATATTTGATGGTCTGATGATGCTTGTAGAGAGCATCCTCACTAGGAATTACTATGAGTGGGCCCATATGTTATTGATTGTGCTAAATCATCAACTCACCTCTTGTCATAGGGTTTCAAAGGGGAATTATGTCTTTGGCATAGTGTTATATGCATTATTTTTCATGAAAATACCCATGCTTCAACCACATGTTCATATCCGATATGGATGTCCTCAAGAGTCGAGGATGTGATGGTGGGATCGGTTATTGATACGGGGAGGATGTCGGGCTCAGGGGAATGTGTTTCACCCTACATTTTGTACACATTGGGACCAACTCTAGATACATATCAAGGACTATATGTATGATGGGATGAACTACAAGGGGGACTAAAAGTTACCCCTACCACCTAGACGAGCATGGGGCCCAGCTAGTATGTATGATGTTATTTGATTGCATTATATAGAGTAGAATATTTAAATATGTGTTACTAATAATATACTCTATGTGTGTGTAGATATATCATTGGTGACTCCAGTAGGGAAATCCCACTACCATGTGTGTATGGATCCAGATCAGCCTTGGTCATTGAGGTCAAAGAAAAGAGTTGATACTAACACTAAAGGGTATCACATGATGGAAGATATGAGAAAGAGGATATATCAATTGCTAATATGGGTGTTTGAACATAGGTGGATTGATATGGATGATGTCAATACATGATATTGCATAGGGGCACTGCCTCATTACCACCTGATTCTACTAAGGGAAACGATGGTTGGCCATATTATCAAATATAATTCTAGAGAGGACATAGTTCCCTAAGCTTGCAACCCTCCATTTGATGGGGATCGAGGATACAAGTAATTTGATGGGTTTTATTCTTCCTACTTTTTATGTATGCAACATGCTATGAGCATGCCCTGGATTTAGAGTAGTGGACTCCATGAAAAACTATGTGTGATGTTATGGATTATATACATATTCATTATGGATGAAGTTTTTGATATAAAAATGTGTATCACCAATATATATGAATTTGAAAATTATAATGCATATTAGATTATATATATGTGAATGAAAAATGTTATCTTCTTATGTATGCATGTGTTAAATGCTAGTCTACAATGTCATTTGCAATGGTATCTACAAAATTATTTTGTCTTCTGGGAACATGGATAAATGAAATTGATTCAAATGAGCACACCAAAGGTATAAATTTTAAATACTTTCTAGAGAGGCAAGGGTTGTGTGCATGATAATTACCATTCAATTGCATGATGAGAATATGGGAATTGAGCCAAACATGAAGGTGGAAAATTTGAGTTTCAAGGGAATCGACTAACAAACCAATCACTACATTGTATTCGACCTTATTATTGGTGGGAGGTTCTACACAAAGGCTACTAGAGTGGACAAGTGAATGTGAGGGGGTAAATATGGCCCAAGCTACTAAGGATATATTTTTTGAATAATGACTCACACTATAGAAATAATTGATATAGAAACATGATGAGGAGTCCATGTAGAAGGTGAAAGAAGACAACATATGAGGTGAAAAATTTACAAAAAAGATGTAAAAATCTATCTAAAATATGTACAAGATACAAAGGCACTCCTAAAGGAAATAATCAAGGGTAAAATCTCTTTAGGTAGAGCATGTTTTGAGGGTTAGGGATAGTCTCCTCTTCTATCCCTACAAGTATATATTCCCTAAGCATTGTTTGAAAATGTAAGGGCCCTTCCATAGTGGTTCAAACTTACCTCAAACTAAGATATCATGGGCTTGGCCATACACAAGGAATAGATCCCCTTTGTGTAAGACACGAGGGTGGACCT
Organism: Picea mariana; assembly: GCA_032191745.1. Taxonomy (NCBI): domain Eukaryota; kingdom Viridiplantae; phylum Streptophyta; class Pinopsida; order Pinales; family Pinaceae; genus Picea; species Picea mariana. The sequence continues at coordinate 7,802 of JASDQU011403265.1, forward strand.
TTTGTTCATACTAAGATTTAAAGTGATTCTTGGCCACTTCAATTGTTTTCAAAGAAATAAGGTGGTCTTCATTGGTGCACTCCAAAGTAACTATCATTGTCTCTAAGGGAGTGGTATCAAGGAGGAGTTTGAAAACTAAACGGAGAGAGGGGATTTGAAACTAGATCGATGAGACTACTTCCTAGCCATGGAAAATATGAAAGTGTGTGAACCCAGTGGTACTTTTATCATATGTCATATACACCCATAAGTCTAGGAAGAGAATGTGATGACAATTAGTATTGTGCTTATCCACCATCTGTTGGAGCATAGTTTTAAGTATTTCAATGATGACCTCAACTTGTTCGTTCCCCTATGGATAGTATGAGTATGAATATTGGTGCTCAAAATGTAATAGTGAATCCATATCCCACTAGGTTCCATATTCAAAATCAAGGCCATGGTCAGAAATCAGTTGTTTTAGGACACCAAATTGAGTGATGGCATTGTTGAAAAAGAAATGAGCTATAGTGGCCAATGTGTTTTTGAATGTTCACATTTCTTTAGCTTGTTTCATGAAGTAATCAATTGCCATGATGATGTATTTATGACCACCAAAGTAAGGAGGGTTACACACCATGAAATCAATGGCCCATTTTCAAAAAGGATCTGTAATGATGATGGGGTGCAGTAGGGTTGGAGGATCTTGCACCCTAGAGGTGTAAAGTTGATAGTTAGTGAAATGTTTAACTAACTCAATGCAATCTGTAAAAATATTATAACAAAAATATCCTACAAACATGATCTTTTGGGTAGTATCCATCCTAGAAAGGTGGCCACCACAAGCACTACTATGATAGACATTCAAGAACTTATATACCTTATCATGACTGACACAACAATACAACAAGTTATAAAATCCTTGATGATAATGGTCATCTCCAATGATGAGTTAATGAGGATCCTAATGATAAATACATTGTCGATCATGATGGGATATATGAGGTACTAAAAAATTTTGGGTTCAAAAATAGAATAAAATTTCAACATACCATGGGTCATCAATGGATATAGCGAACAAGTGTTCATCTAGAAGGTCTTCATTCAACAGTGGGTCTAAAGATTAAGTTGGGAGGTCAGAAATGAACTCAATGAGGTCTGAGGATTTCTTACTCTTGGGTGTGACAAATTATGATTCAAACTCTTGAATTATTACAGTCTAACTAGCATACTTTCCATCGATATCCCACTGAGTCAATAGAAAGTACATAAGGTTGGAATTGGTCACAACTTTGGTTTTGCACATCAAAATGTAGTGATGCAACTTATGAATGGAAAAAATGATTGCCAAGGCCAATTTATTTTCATGGGTGTAGGATGAGGAAGGTCCAAATAGGTTCTTAATCACATAATAGATGATTTTCTCACATCCATCAAACCCATCCTGAACTAACACTCTAGCGACAGCAAAAGGTGTAGTGGAAATATAAAGGGTGAAATCATTATCAAATTCAAGAGGACTAATTAAAGGTGATTAAGGGAACACTTTAATGTATAGAATGACCATTGAGCCTAATCATCCCATGAAAAAGGTATGTCGGATCATAAAAAATGAAGAAAACCATGAGTGGTGGCGGCATAGTCAAGGATAAAACCAACACAAGAAGTTGGCTTTCCCTTGTAGGCTCTACAATTGGTGCATATTGTGAGGCAGAGGTAGTTCAATGATGGTCTGAACTTCATAGAGTCTACAATAATTTCAACCTTAGAAACATAGAATCCAAATAGTTGATCAATATGCACACATAAGACACACTTAATATTTTTTAAGTGTATGTTATACTTGTGAAACCTAAGGAAGATAGTACACAAGTATTCCAAGTGCTAAGACTATTTATTTGAGTGAGCAGTGGCATTTTCGAGATAGGCCAAGATAATGTGAACTAAGTCATGAAAATAATATGGCATAGAATGATAAAAGGTGTCTCCAACATTATTTAATCTGAAAGGAATAACATTGTATACAAAGGTACCCCTTGGAGTAGTGAATCTAGTCTTGTATTGATCCTGGGGTCGAATCCAGATATGAATGTATCACAAGAATCCATCCATGAAGGAAAGTATATCATGGTTGGAACTATCATCAATCATATGATCAATGAATTTCATAGAGTAATGTTTTGGGGGATAGGCCCAATTTATATCGTATAAATCAGTATAGACACAAGTTGTTCGTTGTTTATTCACAATGAGGGAAGGTTAGAAACCCATGAAGTGTACCCAATAGGGTAAATGAATACCACTTGATATAGTTTATTAATTTAATCCTTGGTGGCATGGGCCTTATCGAGGTAAATAGTGTTGGGTATGTGTTATATTCTTTGCATGAGAAGTAGTGTCTGAGCGCCTGCGCCGGGCGCACGGGGGGGTTAGAGGGGGGTGCAGGGGCAGCGCCCCCGAAATTTTTTTTTTTGGGCCGACATATTTTCGCCGGTTTCGAGCCGACATATTATCGCTGGGCCGACATATTTTCGAGACCACATGATATTAGGTGGTTTTCGGCACATGGTTTTTGCCGATGGTTTTCTATTTCCGGTTAAGGAATTAGGGTTTTGGACTAATCCATGTCATTGGGTTAGGGTTTTGGATGCCGCTGGCTCCTATATGTATATTGTATTGTAAACAATGTAAATCAATGTGTATCAATATAATATATGCTGGTTTTCCCGGTTTGGGTTTCCAGGTGAAAAATCTCTGTGTAATGTTTGTATTTGCCATTGTATCTTTTCTGTTCTTTTCTGAATATCAGTTTGCAGTAGATATTGTACAAGGTTAGAATTTACAAATAGCTTGTTGTTTTTTATGGACTACAATATCATCTAAAAATGTATCAATATGGTCTTCAACGATGGAAATATTGAATCTAGGCATCTCTAAATACAACCAAGTGAAAAAATAACAAAATTATTTAAAAAAAACATTTGTAGGTAGAAATCCCTTTGGAGTAACAATTTTCACCAATAAGGATGTTTTCAATGATTCAAAGTGTGACAAAAATATCCACCTTAACAATGGGTGAAATGTTTTCCATATTTCCATCCTCAAATGCATCAGGCTTAGGCCTAGGATTCTTAAACCAATCGAATTTTCTATGGGGGATAAAGTATTTCAATTCCATAGTATATTGTTCAGACGGACTAGGATACTGGGGTAGAAAGTAGGAATTATTATGGATATCTTACCAAGGGTAATATTGAGTGATAAGGTACTATAAAAGTTATTCACCAAAATGAAAGACAGGGGTACTAAACTCTATGCTACCAGATGATGTCATAGACATGGTTGGAGATAGAATAGTGAACCTTATATCAACACCATAGGAATGAGAGGTTTGGCTCACCATAGAAAAATAGAAAATGAAGGCTCTACATCAAGAATAGATGGGATGCTCTGATGTACATTAGATGAAAATGAAGGACTTCAAAATAATCTTAGTCTCATGGAAGTTGAGAGATACAGTATATTCATAATATTCTCATCAGTTTTAATAGAAGGAGGACAAGTTTCCACAATTGGTTTTCCCTCAATCTAAAAAAATGATTGACATTGAATGGTGAGGTCCTCCACTACTAAAGTTGGTTTCTCTTCGGGAGGGGAATAAAGACAATGAATGTTAGCAATGGAATCATGAAATTTAGTTAGTTTGGTACAATGATGAGAATAGTGACCATATGTATTGCACAAAGCACAAAAGTGGTTCATGTGCAAGGACCTAATACACTTTCTTGATGATTCAGGAAGATTAATTTTCACCACAAGAGTGGATGGGTTGGGTTCCAAATCATTGACATTAAAAAGACCCTTCAATTTTGGGAGCATTGGATATTTATTGGTTGTGTGGCAAGTGAGATCACATAAAGCACAATGGGGAATGAATCTAGGTGTGGTGGTTTGAGTGGTGCATGTCCAGAGTTGAAGGTGCCCCTAGTCTTCCTAGATTTCCCCCTATGAGAACTCATTTCCTAGACTTGGTATAGGCCAACTAGACCTGTGTATATTTTTTAGAAGCATATATGATTTTAGGGGATACATTTCACCAATGGGATCATTTTCCATGGTTTTTCCCAAAAAAGGATTTTCTAATTTCCAATTTTTCTAAAACCTATTCACCCAAATTTCATAGAATAAAATTATTTTACCTAAACAATTGCCAAAATGTTATAGATACTATACAAAATCCTTATAAAATTGAATACTTTTACAAAACTATCACTAAACATTTTACATTTTGCATATTAAGGACTAGTGAGATTAGCCGATGTTTCTACATTTTAATATGACTTTCTATCCTTAAAATTATCCCTGTTTAGAAGACATAGCGGTAGAACTCATAGGTTGAACAAGGGTTAATACCAAATGAGGAGATGGGATGGAGGGAACAGGAGGGGTAGAAGGTTCCAAGTACCATATTGGGATCCTAAAAGTGAGATTAAATAAACTCAACCTATCCATCATGGGTGTACTAATTATTCTTGGAGAGGGAAATAAGAAAGGCACTTGGGAAAAAGGATTCCTATAAGAGGGATCCCCTCCCCATAATGGGGTTGAGGATATGAGAACTATTGGATCAATAGAGGGATGTGGAGATAAGGCCTTAGATGATGAAGGTGTTGATAGGTTCGACCATCATATGCATATAGGATAATTGTAGATGGAATATGCTCAGGGGAACCTAATTTCTTCCATACATGAGCATACATCACACATGTGGATGCACCTCATCAATGATACATTGATTAATAATTTCATTCTTGATCGCGACTTGAATTTTAAAGGTGACAAAAGGGGGAAGATGAGGATAGGATTTTTCAATATCAAACATAATCATTTTGTTATCCAAAGGATCAATGGTGCGCAATGCAGAGAGAAAACACTTTTTTTGCAAAATACAAGCCTAGATCAATTATAAGGATGACATACTTTTGATGAGCATATGTGGATGCCCGTCAACTGTAAGGGAGAGTCTGGTCCGAGGTTGTCAAGTTAACCTAATTCATTTGAAATGACTAACCCTCATGGGTTTTACTACTATTTTAGTCGATAAAGGGATCTAATCTAAACTACAAAAAATAAGAGAACTAACTATTTATTAACAAAGATATACTATATGCATTACCTACCTCACAATTCCTATTCACAAAATATACAAATAAACAAATGCAAGATTTACAAGAAACCTTGGAAACTGACGTTGTACAAAAGAACCAAATCTTACACAAAATATAAGTATATATATAACATATTACCAATCTAATTTTAACCTTAAAACTAAAAGAGAAAAAGAGTGAATGTAAATGATAATGTTTTAGCTCAAATAAGAAAAGTATTTAAACTTAATGTTAATCTACATTCACAAAAAAAAATATAAACCAAAAAAAAAAAAAATTAGTAACCTAGTAACCAACCAGTATGTAACTTTGGGTTGTGCCTTTCTGTGTAAATAATCTCCAACAACCTGTCTGTCAAGAGAAATCTATGGCAAAAGGTTGTGAAATTCTAATATCATAAAATCATTTGAAGAAAATCACTTCAACTGACAATTTAAATATCATTTATAATGCAGAAAGAACAATTTTGTTACAGGTATGAACTAACTGAGAGGGGGGGGTGAATCAGTTAGTGTAGATTATTAACCTTTTACTCTCATTTTTAATTTTGAATCATGAATCTTAGTGGCAGTGAGTCTTTACTGTGAATTCCATAGTTATAAACATAAAGCAGATAGTATAAAGAACAACAATCACACACAGCATTCATTCACAAGTATGAGTCACAGATTTTTCGAGAGGAAACCCAACCAGGGAAAAAACCTCGTCTTCTTAAGATGTTCAGCAAGCTTCAACTTCGTTACATCTCATCTTTTATGAGCAACAACTCATAGAGGCT
>JASDQU011403265.1:13961-26060 GCA_032191745.1 Picea mariana
ATATGTATATTGTATTGTAAACAATGTAAATCAATGTGTATCAATATAATATATGCTGGTTTTCCCGGTTTGGGTTTCCAGGTGAAAAATCTCTGTGTAATGTTTGTATTTGCCATTGTATCTTTTCTGTTCTTTTCTGAATACCAGTTTGCAGTAGATATTGTACAAGGTTAGAATTTACAGAGGGGGCATTACACAGGCCAAAGGGCATGACCAAAAACTCATAGTCACCCTCGTGAGTTTGAAAGGTCGTCTTGGGTATGTCAGTTTCTTGCATACGTATCTGGTGGTAGCCAAAACACAGATCAAGTTTAGTGAAGTACTGAGCACCACTCAACTCATCTAAGAGATCATCAATGACAAGAATGGGGAACTTGTCCTTGATGGTGAGCTTATTGAGGGCACGAAATTTGGGACACATGTGCCAAGTAACTTATTTGTTAAGTACCATGACTACAGGGGAAGAATAAGGGATGGTACTGGGGTGGATAATACTCGCTTGGAGAAATTCCTGCACTATTTTCTTAATTTCATTATTTTGGGAAAAGGGGTGGCGATAAGGGTGAACATTGGGAGGAATACTTCCAGGAACAAGGGGAATGGAATGATCATGAACACCACGAGAAGGAGAAAGTCCCTGAGGGATGGAAAAAATAGATTGATGTTTGGAAAGGATAACTTGGAGGTTAGGATACACAGAGGGTGTCTCAACGGCTTGAATAGAATGGAGTTGAGCATTGATGTCGGAGTGGCCTTTCTTGAGGATATTTTCCATATGATGGGAACTAATGATCTTAGGAGAACCAGTTGTGATACCTTGGAATTGATACCTTTGTCCTTCCTGTTGAAATTGCATAGTTAATTCCTTAAAATCCATAAGAATGGGACCCAAATTGCATAACCATTCAACACCTAACATAATGTCACAACCTCCCATGTCAATGAAAAACATATGAGATTTTAGTTGGTAATGTCCAATTTGAAGACAAACATTTTTACAATGTCCACCACGTTTCATGGACCCACCATTGGCTATCATGATTTGAAAATTATTGAAAGCACGAATATAACAATTGGTTTCCTGGGCAATGCAATGATGAATAAAATTGCGGGTGCTACCACTATCAACAAGGATGATGACCTTCCTATGCTTAATGTAGCCAATGAGCTTGAGCGTTTGTGGGGCCTGTTATCTCTCTAGGAGTCCTTCTAGGCTGTAGGTCAAAGGAGCCTGGTAACTTAAAATGTGAATGATTTTGTGTTTTGTGTTTGGATCAAATGGGAAATACTTACCTACTGGATTTGTATCAAGACAGTCAATTGTATACAACAAATGAGACAATGCTCTCAAGAATCAATACTTAGGTAAATAGCTTAACTGGTGGGTGAAGAATTCTAAATTTATCAACCAGATCAGATGGGTGATGGGTTGAATAAAGATAGTACCGATTTCTTATTTGATCAATCTTATGAACTGACTAATGAGATAACAGTCATTAGGAGTTAAGACAAACTTAAATCAATAACAACCATCAAAGTACAGGAAAAGAAGTAAATGGAAATCTGACATCAACAGATGAGAGGAACTTGTGATCTGTATTATATCATATGAAAAGTCTATTACAATATGGTGTAGCCTCAGTCTCTCCAGACTCAAACCCCCTGGATGCTTCAGAAGTCATAGGATTTATAGCCTTTATGAAGCAGTTCCAGATCCTGGAAAATTGGATCAAATTTACTCAAAATAGACATTCAAAATAGATTCAAGAAAATAGGAAAGATCCTATTTACTTGGTCAATATATTATCCTAATAGTCTTGCTGGCATTCAAAGTCTTCAACAGCTGTAGTAGATCTCCATAGGCTGATAGCTAATTCAAATTTGTCACTATGGTCAAAAAGACAGTTTTTTGGCAAAATTAGGTGGAAAATTCACTCTTCTCCTTCTTGCTGGCACCTTTAGATCTGGAATAGACCTTAAGATGGATGCTTTTAATCTATATCTTGCATGAGAAACATCCCTCGTAGCATTTGGATGAATTAAAATTTGATATGTTCAAAAATAGTGTCTTGTTTCCCTCTTTCAGTGGTTAAGAGAGGCGAAATCCGAGCATGTTAACCACGGAAAGCTCCGCTTTCGGTGGATAATGAATAGTCGAAATGTTCTCCTAAGCCACCAAAAGACCTGTCTTAGTGAAAAATTGGCAAAACTGCAAAAATGCCTTTTTGTCTTAGATTCAAAGCTTTAAGACTATTCTTCTGAGGCTTTTGCAACTGCTGCAAGGTCCTCTAAGCCTGGATTGTGTCCCATCATAATTTTGACAGCCCATTATTACTGCTATTGTTATGCTAGTGCCGAGTCATGGGCCTGCATTAGAATTCTGTCAAAAGTGCAATATGATCTGATGACCACTCAAGAGAAGGAAGACCCATGTCTTTCCGTAAGCTTTTCTCATCCAAAAGTTCTAACAGAGACTTCATCATAAATGAATTTGTTGTATAGAAAATATAATCTAGAGTTCCAAGAAGATATCTGGTATAGTTGGTAAATGAAGGTTCATTTGTTGTAGGATCCATTCTTCTTCTTCGATACTCTAAACCTTGCCATAGTCTCACCATTCTTACAAAGGAAGAATAAGCACTAACCAGAGGTAATTGATGACAAATCTTGCTTGGAGGACTTAAGATACCAAGGGGATCTGTTATTAAATCTGGATGTGAGGAATCAATTTTTTCCCATTGCAAGAAAATCATGAGAGGCACTTGCAGGAATTGAGTAGAAATCGCTACAAACCAACATAGATATATTTGCACTGGCAGTTATTTTTTCTAATCTTTTAAGAAGAGTATGAATCTGCCATAGTTTAACATCTTTGAGAAACCAACTGAGAACAGCCTTTTTCTGAGCTGATGGAACTACAAATTTCGTCAAAGACTGTGCAACATTTCCTTTATATCTGGAGTATTCGATTTTCTATCAATAAGCACACTCTGTCCTTTCGAACATCCACAAGCTAGTAAGATTTTATTGATCCGATTGTAATCAGTTTGTGCAAATGATCTATATCATCACAATCTTTGTGTTTGCAAATGACATGGCGATGGTGTTTTCCTTCTTTTAAGAGAAGTATATTGTTGAACGTTACAAGCATACCAATCCAACGTCTTTTAGAACCTCCTTTGAGAGGTATATTAAACCCATAGTAATAAGGGCTTCATTGTCCTTCAACCAATATTCACTGCTCCTGCAATTTTCCTAATATCATTAGACATGAAAGCTATGCCTTAAGTTTTCATGGCCATAGCGGAACTCGCTACACCCATAGCTATGCCAATGTCGACTGCAACTGAAACCACAACATTGTTGACTCTCTAAGGTATGGATTGCTATCATTAATGGGCAAAAGTACATGCTTTTTCTATGCCATACCAGTCATCTGCGAGCTCGTGCTTACTGCAATTAAAGTCTTCAATTCCCAGCCAAGCGCATATCTCTCCAAATACGCATCATGTCTTTGCCATGGTCTGTATAATCTTTGGCACCTCTAAATTTCTCTCTGCAATCACCATTTCCACTTCAATTTGTGCATTGATGGACTGTAAGCTTCGACTTGTCAACTCGGTGTACGACCTCAATCTCTACAATAATGCCTTGTTTCTGGAAATTCGGTGGATACCTTTAAACCTTGCATCTCTTGACCACAATTGGGCACCTGTAATCTCAAAAAAACCATTTAGCAGAGGCAAATGAAATCCGAAGCAATGCGCAGCTCATAGTTTTCCTTATGACTAGATGTCTTTGATCCGATGCCCTTGACTGTCAAAGAATTGAGAGACGCGGCTATACTCACCAAATGACAGCTGCGCATTCGTGTGGCACATGGCATTTACTCTGTGTCTGCGTTTTTTCTGCATGGGCATGCATCGGGCGTTTGGATATTATAGCCTTTATATCCGTTAATACTTCACCTAACTTCTTTGATGAAACAATTAGAAATGAATCAGGCTTGGGTTTTGATATAACTTGGGGCTTGTGTGTCGACTTGTGTGTCGATTTGTAACTTGAATTGTGGCATGGCTTTGGTGACTTATGTTTTGGCTTGTGATGGTTATATGGAGACTAGGCATTCGACATGTAAACTAAGAATTTGGCCTATGAGTAGTGGTTTAGTTGATAAGGTTTGATTTAAGACAGACTAGGCTCACCTAGGCACATACCACCATTGTTTTGGGGAAATTTTTGAAATAAAAATATTGATTTTCTTTCAAATTATAAAAGACATAAAAGTTATGAAATGACTTTTATTTGTGTCTTTGTTATTTGCAGGGTAAGGACAAAGTGACCAAGCAATATTGGGCAATGAGATATATGGGAGCTTATCAAGGCATAACTAGGAGTTGAGGTCTAGACATTTGCCAAAAATTGAGAAATGAGTGTGTTTAAGTAAAGTAGAGAAAACGCTTTCAAAAATACCAGTGTATTTTTTATCGCTAACAGGGCCGAGAAGCCAGTGAGGGCATGCAAGGAAATAAGTGGGTCAACTTCGGGTGGGTCAGCAAGTTCCCAGGTGGCATCATGAAGGGAGGCTTCTTCAACAAGAGGAACTGTCATATCCTCTTCAAGAACATCTTCGGACATGGCCATAAATAGTTTTTATTCCTTACGCTTGTGCCCAGGAAAATATTTTTCATCATAATTATAGCAAAGACCCTTTAGTTGGCGTTCATCCATTTCAGCCCTAGTTAGTTTCTAGACCTTGAGGGGAGTAACAGAGGGGTTAGGATTAGCGGGTCGAGGGCGAGGAACAAAAGGGGGTTTTTTGTTCTTGGAAAAAACAATTGGTTTGGCCTCTTTAGCACGTTGAGTAGCTTCCAACCAAGTTTGAGGGTGGGCCATGAGAACCTGGGCTCGGATTTCATCCTTGAGACCACTGATAAAGAATTCACGAAAGAACACATCTTACATGCCCTCTGTTTGAAAGGACAAATGCTTAAAATCAATGATGAAGTCTTCCACTGTGCCTAATTGTTTCAACTTGGTCAAACAACCGAGATAGTGGGTATCAGTATCAAAGAGAGCATAGAGCTTAGCCACAAACTGGGTCCAGGCAATATACCCCTAACGTGATTTTTTTCGCCATTACCACCATTTCTAGAGTTCAGGATCTAGATAGAGGATAACATAGCGAAGTTTGGCCAACTTGTCGGTAATACCATGCAGAGAAAAATAATGCTCCATTTGAGTGACCCAACCTATAGGATTGGAGCCATCAAATTTGTTGACCTCTACGTGGCGAAGATGGGGTTCATGATGAAAGAAGTTTGAGTGAAAATGCGGAGACTGAGAGGAATCAACAACATCAGGTTGTTCTGATGAGGAAGGACCCGTAGGGAGGTTCAAAAATTGATTGACGACAAACTGGAGGGAGGTCAATTAGGTTGTGAGGTGGGCTTCCATGTTGTTAAATTTGTTCTCTAATTTTTCAATGCAGGAATTGGTAGAATCCATCTGAGATGTGAGATGCTCAATGGAGACATGGGCTTGATTGACGGAAGTTTGAAGTTCTTGGTTGTGAGTGGTGGCCATTCGGAGAAGGGATGTGTGGTTAATGAAAAACAAATGGGTGGGTGGGACCGCAAAAAAAAGACTTAGAAGTGATAGGCACCATGATGATCAGTGCGTGAAGGGAAATATAATGGAATAGGTGGAAAAATAGGGAAACTGCGAAGGGGTCAGGTTGATTTAACAAAAAAGATTAAAAATGAAGGGGATCACTGTGATCAAGAAATTAAGGGGAATCCAATGGAATAGGTCCCCATTAAGTGTGTCGACGGGACCTTCTTTTTTTTTTAACTCCTACGGATTTATACTCTGACCTAAATAATACTGCAGTGACGAAATGCCCAAATGCTTAATTTCGCAACCAGGATGCAGAATGTGTAGTAATTTCGCAACCAGGATGCAGAAGGCACAGTTGCACGACAATAGATCTTGTTTGTTCTGTTATTTTTTTTGTTTCTATCCCTAGGGGTAGTATATTCAAGGTTTCTACAGATAAGGGTTTGCCCTGTGCTATATCTCTCTGATATACGTGCGAGGTCCAACAATAGTACTCGACCCAATATCTCAGGGCACCAACTAAGGAGGCTAGACCATACCCTTAGCCATACTATCGGACTACCCAGGTACTAGAGAGTATCTTCTCGAGTGTTGTTCTCAATGGCACTATAACAGTCAGGCGGTCGGTCGGTTTATCTATGGAGGGCGTCAGGAGATCTAGGTCGACCTGTATATAGGTGTTGTCTGAAGTGATACCACTCAAAGGGGTACCGACGGGGTTTACAAGGGTGGCCAACAAATGTGCGCTTAACTCCCACTTGTATTTTCTAAGTGTATGAATCCCCGACCGCAGGTTTATGTGCGTAACGACAGATCTTTGTAGCTTAAAGACGTTGGAATACGTCTACCTTGAAAAAAAATTAACCCACAATTTTTTATCGAGGAAGGTGCTCTGATACCACTTGTAATATTCCAGTTATAAAATAGTATGAAAAACAGAAAGAATAAACCAGAAATGGAAGATAAACAATGATATGACCAAAACAACACCACAATAGTACCAAAATAATACCAGAATAACACCATAAAAAGCACTTTGATTACTGACAACAATGTTCACTTGCCTCTTCGAGAGGGAAACCTCCAGCAGAGAAACACTCTATTACAATAATATTGAAGACAAAACTTATCATACCCTTGACTCCTATTTATACTAAATATGTCTATCAAAAGAACAATCTAGAGGAAGATCCTTCTAGAAGCGGAAGCTTCTATTAGGTCTTCTTACATTGGACTTATTCTTCCTTATTTCTAGGCCTTATTAGTATTGACCTTTATTACATGGAAATATATTATTCTACCTACGTGAAGGGTTAGGTCCCTAACAGAGAACAATTGTTTGTAAAATGTGGCTAGCTTTCAACTATTTTCAGTAGATTAGTTATTGTTTTGAAAGTGTTCTAACGATTTACTATTGCCTATAATTATTCTTAATGCAATTATTATTTTTTCTTATAGCTATGTTATTATTTATCATGTTTATGTCTTGAGCATATGAGTTGTAAATGCATGTGATAATATGATTTAGACTTTTATGGTTATATATATTCATGTGCATATGTTGTCTAGCTTTGCTTCTTCGTTTCATATATCTAGGTGAAGTTATGTGCATAGTTTAGTTTCATTTCAACTCATTTGGTTAAGATATATTTCTCCTAGCTAGGATAGGAAAGGTTAGAGTAGATTAGATTTCTTTTATGATTTTAGATAATCTTCATCTATATATTCATTTGCATAACCATCCAACAATCCAACCTCATAACTAGTAATGACAGTTGGTCCAGAATCCAGATGGGTCTCCTAAACCAAATGGCACATAGTCTAATCGAAACCGTGTACCAGGGAGTACCCCTTATTGTCCCCTTATTGTTGTAAGGCATTTATCCCCCTTAATAAATGTGTAACGAAAAAAATTCTAATCAAAAACACTTTTGAAATTCATATAATAAGTTTATATTGAACACTGTGAAGTATATAAAACTATGCATATTAACCACTGGTGAGTTTTTATTGCTAGACCATTAAAAAAAATATAATGTAAAGTATTTGTAATATAGTTATATTAATCATTGCTAGGTTGCTACATTTTACACTAGGAAGTAAAATAATATAATGATGATTCAATCAACAATTTGATTCAAATTTATAGCTCTGTATAATTTATATGCTCATGGAGGAAGGAAACTATTTTTTTCATACATTTTTATAATTTGTTATAAAGAAAATTAAGAACAAATATATGTTTCCCATATTTGAAGAGCACTTTCGTGTAATTTCAATTTATACACAAATGAAGGAACAAAAATTTAAAGTAATTTTATACATTGGTATCTTTTAGGCAACTCACGTTTTTTTTCTATTTTTATCGAGGAACCAATCTCAAGGATGCATCAAGTAAAGATGTTTCTTGTAATTTTATATGTTATAAAGTGGATTTGTGTGATGCTATCTATTTCTACATTGAAAATCCTAACCTTGATATTGAATCTTTGGATTATAACTTTGTTCCTAGCACCTCTAAGAGACAAAGGAAACCTCAAAGGATTAAGATAAGCTAGGTTCAAAAATATGAAAACAATGTTAGGGTTTCTCTTGGTTTCCATGTAAACATAGCAAGGAGTAAGTTTATTTGTGTACCAAATGGTTCTCTCTAGAAAAGTGCACCATCATTGCTTGGACAAACTTAGTTACATTTATTTGATTTTAGCACCTCTAAGAGACAAAGGCAACCTCAAAGGATTAAGATAAGCTAGGCTCAAAAGTATGAAAATGATGTTAGGATTTTTTCTGGTTTCAATGTTAACATAGCAAGGAGTAAGTCTATTGGTGTACCAAATAGTTCCTTCTAGAAAAGTGAATCATCATCGCTTTGACAAACTAAGTTACATTTATTTGATTTTAGAAATATTTGAAGGTATTTTGCAAATCATTTTACCACAATAAATGAAATAAATGGATTAAAACTTTTCTAGACATGTCGATCATATACAATACCTTATGAAGATTTTCTTATTTCTCTTATTATTCCCTGCCCTTTGGGCTGAGGGACTTACCTTTCCTGGTTTTAAGGTAAGGTTTTGAGAAATCGTGTGATTAAACTTGAAAATTCATATCAACTAACCTAAGTTTCGAGTTGGAGGTCTTATTTGGCCTCTTCCCGAGATAGAAGAGGATAATACTTTAGCTTTAAATCAATTTCACGTGCACCTTCAAACAAAGATTTCATGAGTAATTTTTCCAAGTCAAGTAATGCTAGAAATAAGTCTAGCATTATTTCCATCACATTAAATGCTATATCATTTTTGGACTAGCTTAAGCAAAGTTTTCATAAATTGAATAGAAAGTGACACATACTCCCTACAGATGTTTGGCTTCATGCATAGTTATGCACATTGTCTCCCATAGCTATGGCACCTACTATGTTGTGTCGCCCAGTTATCATACCTTGATTCTAGATGAGCAAGGAAGGGCCTCCTCTTTTATCCATTAAGCAGAGATCTAAGCTTTTGAGCGGAAACAATGATCTGGTTCTATGAACTAGATCCAACCAACTTTGTTTAACTTTGTTTCTGGGGTTGGAAACATACCTTCATCTGATCAAGGGTTTAAGTACCACTAATACTAGACATATGCACTGAAGTTGTAAGGGACACAGAGGTAAAACCTCTATCTAGAGTTTTTAATATAATTTTTTTTATGGGTGTGGTTTGGATCTTTCATTACCTCAGGTGCAGTAAGGGCCTCCTCTTCTTCCCAGCCAAGCAAGGAAGGGCCTCCTCTTATTCCCATCCGGTGAATGAGATTGAAGAGAGAGTGCATAAATGCTATCTTCCTCTCCCTCCCGAGTGCATCAACGTTATCTTCCTCTCCCTCCCAATATGCGCAAGCCTGTTTCCCAACCTGCACACATAAATCCAACTATCATAATTATATTTACCCAATAGAAAATGAATAGGTTTTTCGGGTCCCTCCATTCTATCTAATTCATTCTCTTTGTTAACTTCGTTTTTTCTTTCTGGTAAGCCTGAGTGCTCTAACTAGCTTCTCACTTCCTACATAGTCTGGTCCATTCTTGTATTCTTAGTTACTTCACAGTCTGGTATGTTCTTGTACTAGTACTAGACATCAAAATTATTTTGGTAAAAAATTGTGTTCGAAGGTCCACCTAGTTGTTCAGGCCTCATGTTTCCATGACGCCAACCTCTTGAAAAAAAACTTAAAAGGAAAATGTATAGGAAACCCAACACAAAAATTCTTGGTTTTCTTCATTGACAAGTGGACTATATAATAGGAAACTCCACTATGAGGTGCCCAAAACATGTTTTAGAATTGTTTACTTGTACAAAACTTCTTTGAAACATAGAATGAAACATTTCATTGGTGTTTCAGATTTTTGGAACGTTGTCTCAGTCGTTTCAACCAACATTTCGACCATTTTGATCAGTGTATTAACCGCTTCAGCCAACATTTCAGTCGCTAAAATGAACAAACAATAAATTAATTAAAAACAAACAAACAAACAAACATTAAGCGAAGAATTCCCTTTGCTACCTTCAAATGACATTCATGTGGTTCCTTTTTCAATTATTTTTCATGTGTTTTTCAAATATGTTTTCAAAATATTGAAAAATAAAACTCAGTAAATAGAGTTGATTAAATGGACTGTTATTACATTTTGATACTTTAACTGTAAACTTGACAAAAAATACAGGTTGGACTAGAAGGAGAAAGCTCCAAAACTAGAAAAAATGCAACTATGATACTTGACAATTCTTCTAGCTCAAAATAACCATTAACAGTAAGGTCCTGAATATTTTTCCATTGCACCTATGTTGTTCCTTGCCTTCTCCACATTTTTTTACCATTGTTGTTTATCATCGTCTGAGCACTAATCTTCCAGCATGTAATGTTGAATACTAGAGCCCATTTCCAATACCATTACCACTTTCATGCTTTGGCTGGTGTTTTAATTCGTGAGGGTACACTAAATAAATCTGAGAAACATACAACTCTTCTCTTGGCCTCTGTTGGGAACTGACTAACATGATGAAACCCTAACAAGATAAATGAAATTCTAATCATAATTGTTGTGGAAATCAATCTTCGTATTCAAAAAACTTCCAAAGCCTTTGTTCTCCCGGAAAATAAGATAAGAACTGGGAACTCGCTGTCTATTTCCGACAATGGATTGATCTTTGAAAACTCGACTTGTCTGAAATCATGGTAATTTGAACCAAATCTTCTAGATGCAGGGGTCGTTCAATCCAAAAATAATAGGAACGATGAGCGACTGTTAAGCTGACGGGATCGACTGTTAAGCTTCTTTATCGAAGTTCCATTCCGGTCATATGTTTCCATGCAATTAAAGAGACAAGTCTCATCTACCAAGAGCATTATTTCCACGTACTTCCCATGCAAAATTGTGGTATGACAAATGGAGGAAATACTCGGAACCGTCAGATGGACACACGTCACTTGAGAAGCCTCTCGTCACAACTTCTTTACGGCATTAGTTTCGAAGAGATTTATATTAACTATGTAGAAATAAAATGTAATCATAGCTACTGCATTAAAGATGTTAAGTGAACTATAACTAGACTCTTCAGTAAACCTCTATTTCGAAATAGTTTCAAAAGTCTAGAAATTTCTACATCGGAATCCTCTCAGAAATTTTTAGATTAATACAAACTCTTCTTCATTTGCAAATAAATATGGTTCTTTGGGTCAATGTAAAATCAATCATCCATTCAAGTTGTAGCTTCTGAGTTAGTGAATTTTGTATATGGTTGAAGGTTTCTTAGTTGTAGCTGAGAAAAAATACTGGTGCCTCTTAATCTAACAGTCTGGTATCATATCTAGGCAGATTGGGCAAGAGTTTCGTTGAGAAATTAAGTCAGAGTTTTAAGTAGAGCATGTAAGGAGGAGTCACTTTCTGTGGAGGAGTAAAGGAAGTCCAAGTGAAGGAAATCACTGCATCTTGATATTTTAATCTGGTATTTTCAGATGAGGAGCCTACGGAGCCAGAGAGGAGGCCATGAAACTAAGGGTTTAATCTAGATTTCTCAGGTGACGGTATGAAGAGAAATATGGTCAAGGGTTTATAAATTCTTGACCTACATTAAAAAGTCAAGGCCAAGTTCGATATTTAGTTTATCCACGTACAACAATTCCTTTGAGATTGAATATATTTTGTTTTTGGTTGAATTGTAGCATTCGAACTGCCAACTGGGGAATATAGTGGCTTTTTTCAGTAAGCCATGTTCAATTAGAAGAAAGGAAGAAGAAAATAAGTGAATAAATTCAATTTTTTTACAAATATTTTGGGGTGAGATAAAGTTATTTCCTTCTTTGTTATTTTTATAAATTCCTATAAATTGATTCATTTTAAAATATATTAAAATAAATAAAAATAACATAAATTGATTCATTTTAAAATAAATCAAAATAACTCAACATTTGTTAAAAAATTCAGAAAAAAAA
>JASDQU011403266.1:1299-21074 GCA_032191745.1 Picea mariana
AAATAATGCGGCATGCTAAGCTCGAAGCCCATAAATACCATTAACAAACGTAGATGAAACAGGAAAACGAATCCATACCTGCCTTCACAAGTGACGAATTGCTTGAGAATCATCAAGAGATCATACTAGCGGGGTTTCAACATCTTTGCAGGTAAACCTTTGTTGCACGACCTCACTGTCCGAGACCGAAATAATAATGTCCATGGGACATCATTTACCTTATAACTTTTGGACCATTTTTGTCCCTTAACAGGCAGGCTAGTTTCCAGGCTGAGAGATTGTTCGGTGACTTCAAGCTGGACATCTCCAACTTTGGCTCGGCAGCCATCAAACGACAGTGCGAATTGCCGAGCAACAGGGATATTAAAACCATCAAACTTCCTTATAAACGAAAGCCACCCGAACTCTTCAAGGTCTCTGTATGCACCATCGAATGTCAACAGCGCTTGGCATCCATTAGGTTCGGACCTCACAACAGGAGCCATAACCTCTGTTCATGGTAGGGTTCACACCGAATGAACAATGCACAGGGTGAATACGATAGGGTTTCAATAGTTTGAATGCTCGACAAGACCGAAAACTACTCCATGCATGCGAAGGTGGTGGGATTACCATCGCCACGCATTGCATTAATGACCTGTACAGAGCTGTTAAAACCATAATCATTTAAACAAATGCATCGACTAGCGAATGGGTGAATCACCATTTCTACGTGCCACTCATCCGAGTCAGAATCAACACCTCATATGATAATAATGCGCCAAGTGTTAAGTTTAAAACAAACACAGTACCAGCATTAACTATCGATGTAACGTGCTAATACCATCGTTCAATCAATCGCTTAATCACAGGGTTTACTGCTAATACATAGCTCGGGACTTATGAAACATCCAATGCATAATCAACTTTGCAAATATACCAAGCATCAATTCGTGAATTTGAATATGATTAACTCATGCGCCTCGAAACCATTGCTATCATACCTTATGAACTTGTCCATGTATTTGGTGCATACGGAAATGTTTGCATCAAAAATTTCTTCATATAATAATCGAGTGAAAGTCCAAAACAAGGATAAAAACAATATGATCAAATCCATTATAATTTTCACAAGATCATAACAAGACCAATAACTTTTATGCCCAAAGGTTTAACAATGAAATATATCCAAATGCGTAATCAAGGTAAGATAATGCTCAAGAACATAATTTTGATACAACCTTTAGCAGTCATATGATAAACTAGTGATCAAGTATCTTTCAGCAAATCAACCAGAGACGACGACAATCTAATCAACGAAATAAGTGTTTTCACACTTGCAGTTGTGAAAACTGAGTCGAAATTGAATTGTAATGGTTGCAAAAATGAGAATAATGTCCATTAGCACAATGCGACAATGATTTGTCGTAATACGACAAGGGGTGTAGGCAGCTTTTTTTAGAGCAATCAAAAAAATTGGGTTGGCTGCCAACAAATTGTTGTTTCCTTCCGTAGATAGAGTAATTTTTTATTTCCTTTCCAGTAATCATAATTCATAATTGATAGTTAATTTTCCAAGTCCTTAATTAGATTCAATTACTGCTTTCTAGTTAAGTGAATTCAATAGATTAATTAGTTCCTTTCCATTTCACAGCATCTTAGTAATCAGATTTCAATTCCATTTAGTTCTTAGAATCTTTGGTGAATGTTTAAGGAACTTGATTGTTGATTAACTCATATTTGGTTTAGCTACACGATTTTAGGCTACCTGCATAGACTCTGCTGATATTCTTGAGATAAAAGATGAATCTCCGGGTTGATAAATTAATGTTAAACTAAGGTTGTTTTTAAGACATCTTTAGAGCCCAACATTTTGGCATCGTTGCCGAGGAGAATGTCAAAGGTAGCATAAGTTGTGTCTCTGGAGGACCAGGTATTGAAGATGGAAGGTAAGAACCTACACAGGTAATAAGTAAAATGCTTGTGCCAATGCTTACCTCCAGTTGACACTTAAGAGGCTTCGTAGGTGATTTCTTTTGTTGAAATTTATTTTGTTGTTGTGTGAAGTGTGTATGACTAGAAAAAAGGATCTTGAAAAAAAAAAAACCCCACCAAAAATTACCAAAACCTAGGGTTCGGTGATCCCTGGAAGAAGCACTTTCATAGACAAAATCATCAAAAAGGGTGAATCTCAAGCTTCGGTTGGACCCTAAGAATGGCCTAGGAAATTGGACTAAATCTTATAGAAGCACATAAACGACGCCTTCAGCAACTCAACAAATTGGATGAAGCATGCTTTTCTACTGTGGAGCGCACAGCTGTTATCGAAAGACAGAGAGAAACCAGGCACGACAAGCATATTAAGAATAAATCATTCAAGAAAGGTGACTGGGCGCTCCTCTATGATTCCAGATTTCAGGACTTTCCTGGGAAATTACAGACAGGATGGCTAGGGATGTATGAAATTAATGAAGTCCATGATACTGGCATGGTTACTTTGAGCACCATCAATGGATCTGGATCACCCTTTCTGGTCAATGGACATTGGCTGTGACTTTACCATCAACCACCTTCAAAATATTCTTTCTATCAAGAAGTTAGTAAATACCCTACGGTGCAGATTTTGGCTGGCTGGGAAGGTAACCCAGCCACCCCAACTCCATAAATAATGTATTATGTTTATATTGTACATATTGTACATAGTTTTCCAACTGATTGGTTAGGTTTTTTGTTTTCTAAAAAGTCATCTAGGAAACAAGAATCAGGACAGATAACTACAATTAGCACCTTCTTCTGTTCCATACTCCCGTTTTGTTTTATCATATGGACCCTGTCTTTTACATTTTCATGATGATGTTGTTCCTTTCTCCTGCGCCTATTGTTCCTTCTTGAATGGAACAATTGTTGTTCCTTATTGTGCAACTGTTGTTCCCTTTCTCACACGCATGTTGTTTCCTTTTTGAAATGGAACAACTGTTGTTCCTTCTCGTGTAACTTTTGTTCCTTCTCGTGCAACTATTGTTCCTTTTTTTTTAACAGAACAACTACCGTTCCTTTTCGCGCGATTGTAGTTGCCTTCTTTACCACTCAAACGCTAGCCATTCCTTCGGAAGTGTGGCTTTCATCAATTAATTTTCACTAACATTGTTTCTATTCGTCATTACAACGATCTGTCATTATTTTGTGGATGGTCCATCACACCTTAACAAAAAAAAAAAATTGTGGAATAATCTCTATGAAATATCTTAAACCTTGTTCATAATCAATCACCACCATAAGTTGTTTCTTTCCCTTATATATACAAATATACCTGAATGATATTATGCCTCTATATTATAAGGAATCTTCAGCACACTTTTACTTGGCATATTTACACTTCCTTATACCATCCCTTACTCTTAAGGAGTCGATGAGCCTCCCTTAAAATATATATATATATATATATATATATATATATATATATATATATATATATATATATATATATATATATATAATAAAATTTTCCCATAAAGAATGGGGGGTCTCATCACGAGCCAACCTACCACAATCATAGGATACTAACCTAAGTGACATTCCCATTATGGCTACCACACCAGGGCAATGGCCTTTGACATTTCTTTTGTCAAAGGACAAGAGGTCTCATCATGATTTGGCTTGTTCACTTAAGTTATAATCTAGTGAGTGGCATTATCATCATCTGGCCACCAAACTAGGATAATGGTCTTTTTGGGAATAAACAATTCAAATATTTATTCAGAAAAGATACAAATAAATAAAGATACACAATAAAAAAACCTTTTTCATAAAGAACGAGGGGTCTCATCACGAGCCAACCTACCACGATCATAGGATACTAATGTAAGTGACATTCCCACTATGGCTACCACACCAGGGTAATGGCCTTTGACATTTTCTTTTGTCAAAGGACAAGAGGTCTCATCACGAGCTGGCTTGTTCACTTAGTTACAATCTAGTGAGTGGCATTATCATCATCTGGCTACAAAACCAGGATAATGGTCTTTTTGGAAAAAAATGATTCGCATGTGTATCTAGGATAAATGCTCATCAAGGCTCATCTAAGGGTTAAAAGGCAACCCTGCCAAGGCTATGGACGCCTGTAGGCAGCAACGGCTCTGCCTATGGTATGGAAGATTATTCCAAAATACCAAGTTTATGCATGTCTCTAGATACCCTTTACTCAAATAATGAGGCTATCATATTAGTTATACTCAATCATCGGGAAAAGTAACAATATTATGTTATGTGGACTATTAAAAAATGAACAGATTTAATTTATTTTTGATTGATTTCTCCATAAATCATTTTTTTACACATAGGTGTAATAACTTTACAAATTCCACACATCAAATGACTATCATTTAAATGATTTTTGGTGGCATGTGTGTTTTTGAAAATTATATATGGTTAGCTCCTATCGGCGGCGGTGATGCAATCATTACCTCTCACCCGAAAATACCCGCACTCATTATTTCTGCCTACACTTACGGTCGAGGAAGACCTCTACATTAATGAGGAGGATGCTTGGCACACTTCTCAACTAGCTGTAATTATTGCAATAAATACAAAAATCGCATCTTTATACATTCGTTGTTATTGATATTTTCCACTTCTGGCATTTGCTTCTCCAAAGCTGGTCTAACCAAATTTGTAAAACAGGAACGATAGTCGTTCTTTCTTTCTCACAGAAATATGGGTGGCAGAAGTGTGCGCAGAGAGTTGACATTACTCCAGATTACAGAACAGGCAAGAGAAATCCTACACCGCCTAGGGTGGACAGAGTACTTCAGCCGCTTGCAAGGTTATGACACAAACTTCACGCTCGAATTCTTTCAAAACCTGCAACGAGAAATCTCTACGGTACAAGGCATACAAATTTCTGTTACTCCAGAAATCATAGTAGAAGTCACAGGAATTCAATGGACAGGGAAATACATGAAGCTGGGGGAATCCGTGGAATATTTCACAAAACCGAGGGAAGAATTAGACAAAAAAGGAAAGGGACTTAATCCCAGCACCCTCAGCGAACCGTGGAAGGAATTGGCAGGGATAGTTCAGTGCTACATCACCTGCAATGGACGATACGATGTAATTCGACCACGCCATCTCAAACTGTTGGCAACCTTGAAGAAATGGTTAGTACTTAATTTACCTTTCTTCCTGCATACCATACTACATGAAGTTTCCTTGAGGACACAAAAGTCCAAGGATCCTATTACTGTCATTAGCCACCATAGATTAGTAAAACTAATAGTGGATAAAGCATTGAGTCAAAATTAGTTGACTTGGGAGAATTTGATTGAGGCCAATAGACCTCCACAACTAGAGCAGGCCACCACCACCCAAAGAGAAATTTTAGCACCTCAGATTGAAGTTGAAGCAGAACCTGTTCAAATCATTGAGGCCAATAGACCTCCACAACTAGAGCAGGCGACCACCACCCAAAGAGAAATTTCACTATCTCAAACCGAAATTGAAGAAGAACCTAGTCAAATTACTGAGGCCCAGACCTCATAGACACAGGCAGTAACAAAAATAAAGAAGAGAACAATGGTTGTTCTTAGATCCCCCCTTAGGACAAGGGAGAGAAGCAAACAAATCCAGGAAACAACTGAAGCAGTTCAGGATGCAACAGAGCACCCTAAAGAACTTTAGAATGTCATGGAACAACCTTTACAGGAAAATGTTCAAGACATTGACCAAGCAGGGCAGACAGCACAAAAGGATAATCAGGGAGACACCCAACTTGCATCAAAGCACTTGACAAAACACTTTTTTAAGAGTTATGAGATAGAAATGGCTCAGATTTTGGGGAACTTAGGAACCTCAACTGACAAAGGTAAAAATAATCTGGAAAAAGACCTAGAACCAGGCTCCTCTTCAAAACTTGCTGAAGACTTTCCTGACACTAAAATGTACTTTCTAGATGACATAGCACAGGAGGAATTTATTTTTGAAGAAAGAAACCCCCTTGAACAGAAAAAGCACTTGGAAGGAACAGAGGGACAACCCTCTACTGGCAGGAATGAAGAAGACCCCGAGGTCCCTCACAAACAGAAATCAGTCAAAAGCTAGAAACAAATTAGGAAATTAAAGAAAGAAAATAAATTGCTGAAGAAAAAGGATAAAAGAGCTGAAGCATTAAAACATAAGGTGGGAAGACTCAAGCGGATTATCAAAGAATTGAGGAAATAGTTGGAACTAGCAGACAAGATCCATAGAAGAAAGACAAACAAAAAGGGCAGGATGCAAGGAAGAAACCCTCTTCCTAAGAAAGCAGCTAGTACAACTTCTGTAGGAATACAGACAGATCCTGAGGAATTAATGGTAGAAGAAGTAGCAGTTCAGGATGAAAATGTAATTCCTGTAGAAACACAAGAGATGGTTGATACTGAGATATAGACAGACACTCTGATTTTAGAGGAAACAACTCAACTTGTTGAGAAAAATGATACTATTAGAAGACTGGAAGAAGAACTACTACAGTCACAGCAAACCCTGACTCAAAACAGAGGTGAATTACTAACGATAACAGAGAAGTTTCAGGAACAAAGTACTATCATGAATATACTGGAAGCAGAGCTTGCACAAACCCAGCAAGCATTAATTCACTCCAGAGAAGAAATGAATGAATATCAAACATCCCAGTCTCGGGCATAGGGTGCCATCATTCATGAGCTAAAATAAGAATTGGGACAAGCCCAGCAAGCATTTCTTCAATCCAGGGAAGAGATGAGTTCTATGGAATAATACCAAGCATCTCAATCTCAAGCATAGAGTGTCATCATCGATAGACTAAAAGTAGAACTTACACAAGCACAGCAAGCATCGGTCCAACACCAACAGGAAATGCTAACTAGGATTGAATATCAAAGGGTTGTTAAAGAATTGAGAGATATGACAACAACAGAGGGTGAAACTTATGATGCACTTACCAGAGCCCAAGAGAAGACCAAAAAGGTGCAAACCCAATTGGAAGAAGCTTTGGAGAAAATCAAACACATCTGTGATGTCTATTCTAATGCCATCAATTGTAGATCCCCTGCCACTAATTATGTTTTATTCTTGCTGAAACGATATCTATTGTTGACAATAAAGGCCATCAGAGCAGGTAAACCCATTTCATTTGCCACTATTCTAGAATTTATTTCATGTTTCAGATATTAGGAAGAGAAGGTACAATACCTTATGTGTGAATTATATTTCCATAATCTCATTTTGGATGAAGTTAGAGGAGACAACCCTTGCCTCTTCATAGAGGACATACAATTCCAGGCATTCCTGTCCTTTACTAGGAACCAGTTCAGATGGGGTAATGCTCACAAAATGTTCATAAATAGGGAAAATGGTTTAGATCTTTGGATTAGAGGAGAGCCTCCAAAATCCTTCCCAGCCATCATGCGACACAAGACCTTCATGAAAAGGGCAAGGGTTGTGGACTCATTGGCTCTTATCCATTTACATGTCATCTGCTCAGGTATCACATATTTTGGAGAATTCAAGGAAGAAGCTCTTATTGCTTCCAAGCTAAGATGGGATGTATCCTCCGATGAGGTTAAAAGTAGAGAGCCCTTTGAATATAGAAATTTCTTTGCAGCAACCTTCAAAGTAGAAAGATATGCTATACTACTCCAGGAGGAAGGACCTGCTTGGATGGGATGCAGGTATAACCCCCCTCTCCTCTAGTTTCCTCCAGAAGTTTACTAGAAGGATTTTCAAATTAATAAAAAGAGACAGGAAGCCGCTTTTGATGAAATCAAAAGAAGCCATGGTTTCAAGAGACCTGGTGAACCAACTTTTCCTCCCTACAGTATAACTAGTTTACACGAAAGACTCTAGCTTGCATGAGGACATGCAAGAAGGTAAGCTGGGGGGTATGTTGGGTTACAAACAAGGTACAAATATCTTCCTTTTTCCCACAGTTCATGATATGATTTTGATTGATTCTTTAGATAGTTAGGGATAGATAGGAAAGAATATGATTAATATGTCTCTTAGGGATGTTATTAAAGTTTTATCAAATAGATTCTAATTTATGATTGGAATGGTTTGATTTTGTTGTAGAATTGAATAAATAATTGTCAAAGATAACCAAAGAGATTTTGGCTATGCGCAAGCTGTTGAAGGTTGAAGACTTTTTAGGCGTAAAGCAGTTTGAAGATAATGCATTTTCTATATTTTAATTTTATAATAGTAAATCAATCATGAGGATATTTCGATCCTCGGGATAGCTTGATTTACCCAAACTATTGTAATATATAAGAGGGTAATAGATTCAGAAAAATAGAGGAAAAAATGCATTCAAGTAATTAGATCCAGAATTGTTCTACGCAAGCAGTTTTTCTAAATGTTTTACCAGTCATGGAATCAATGAAAGTTTTGAGTGTTTTTATCATTTATGTTCTTTGAGTTTCTCGTAGCAGTACTTCTAAAGACCTAGGGCCCAGTCTGAAGAAGCTACTGTCTCGTTCTATAATTGTATCAGTTCAAAGTTTTATTTCTATTTTGTGATTCAAATCTCTTTTATAATAGCCAAGGATAAATGCATAAGTGTGTTAATGATTTTATGATTGTTTGCGTATAGAAGACAAACATTTCGATCAGTTATTAATGATTGTTGTTATGATTCCCATTTCTGAAACAATTGCTTGACAGTTCCTCACATTTTCATCTGTGATGTTCCTTTTCCTAGAATTACAATAGTTGTTCCTTTCGGTTAAAGTTACAATAGTTGTTCCTTTCGGAAAAGTTACATTAGCTATCCCTTCCGATTAGATTATAATTGTTGTTTCTTTCCGTAGATAGAGTAATTTGTCATTTCATTTCCAGTAATCAGAATTCATAATTGATAGTTAATTTTGCAAGTCCTTAGTTAGATTCAATTACTGCTTTCTAGTTAAGTGAATTGAATAGATTAATTAGTTCCTTTCCATTTCACAGCATCTTAGTAATTAGATTTTAATTCCATTTAGTTCTTAGAATCTTTGGTGAACGTTTGAGGAACTTGATTGTTGATGAACTCAGATTTAGTTTAGCTACACGATTTTAGGCTACTTGCATAGACTTTGTTGATATTCTTGAGATAAAAGACGAATCTCCGGGTTGATAAATTAATGTTAAACTAAGGTTGTTTTTAAGACATCTTTAGAGCCCAACAGTTAACAGGGGAAATGGTCCGGACAGTCATTCCTTAGGGTGTATTCATTCTTTCCAGGTTTCACTTTGTTTAGTGCTGGAGGAATGGCCCAGGGTGGGGAATGGTCCAAGCTCAGCAATCAGGGACAGGAATTCCTTAGGGAAAATTCATTTCTCTCTAGGTTACACTTTGTTTAGTGTCGGATGAATGGACCAGGGTGGGGAATGGTCCACGCTCAGAAATCAAGACAGATAATATTCCTTGCTTGAGAATAATAGTCCATACATCTCATTATTAACGTTTTACCTTTTGAGGGAAGATATTCTTTCAGACATCACAGATGTGAATGAAAGATTGGCCCAGATGATTCAGTTTATATCATAACATTGTTTTTGTGCGGGTTGATATCAGATGATTGTTATGAAAACTGTATGGAAATAGATGTGTACTACTGTGGTGGATGTGTTCCATTGTTTTTTACTATATGTTACTGATCAAGTACTTGTGTGTTACTTGGTGTGGTAGTGTACCACTGGATTGTAGTTATGTACTACTGTGGATAGACACAGTTGTGTTCTATTTTTCTCTGATTGCCTTAAAGACTATCAACAGTATTGGAAATGATTATCAGTTAGATGGATAGTCAAAGGACAGATATTTCCCAGACTAAAAATGGTTCAAAACATTTACTCTTATAGGACATATGTCCAAATTAGAAGAATGGCTCTTGTATCACTCTGTGGTGTGAGTGACTTTTCCAGCATCATGTCTGATTACTCAGATGGAGTATGGTTTCGAGAGATGATGCAGCTGATGACACCGATGGTGATGATGGTTCTCATGATTTAGTCATGAGATAGTCTATACAACTATGTTGATGCTACCAGGTGAATGGTATGTTTTATGCTCAAGACCATTACCTGTAATACCTCCCTAGCTAGGAGGGAGTGTTAATATTATGGTAGTTGTGGGAGGTACTTACCTCCACATGTAAACCTGATGAGAACAGAATACTCCAGAAAGAAAGAAGAAACCCTAATGAGTTGGCTAATAACCCTAGAAGACATGTCGGCTCAAGAGGATAATTTATATTAGGTTATTAGCCTCCAGAGAAGAAGTCAGCTAGAAGAATTAATATATATTGAACAGATAGATACCCAGAATGAGAAGTTGGCTCAGGCAGTTAGCCAGATTTAGTATAAATACCGGAGGCCAGTTCTCACTCTGGCAGGTAGTCTCAGAATTGCAGAGCAGCAACTTGTGCGCATTGTAGTGCCCATTTTTGTGTGCAGGTTTGGAGGAGAGATGTCGGTGCAGCTGTTGTAGCTAGTAGTTACGTTTTTTCTTAGACTATCTCTTGGTTAGGGTTTGGACTATCTGATCAGCTCTTGTTGGTGCGCTACCCTTTGTTTGTCTATCTAGCCTAGGGTTTGCTTCCGAAGTGATTCTCTATCAAGGTTAAGGTGCTCGGAGGGTGGCTTTGGCCTATGGTTGGGTGACAATACAGATATTATCAATGGTAAAACGAGCACATCCATTATATTCTAATAGAAAGCATTGGGGAAAATCAACCAGTCTGGTTGAACACTCTGAAAGAAGAAATCTCCAAGATGGAATAAGTTCTCAGGTTGAAATGAGTATGTTTCAGAAAATTTTGAACATATGGCGTTTATAACGCTCCCTGTAAAGTAGGAGAATAGTTGTGATGCGTTACTCTTTTGTGTAACTAATCTCTATCTTTAGACTGTGGGGAAGTTGAGTCGTTTGGAATCCTGCATGTAAATTTTCTATATATGTTATCCCTAAGATAAAGAGAAGAGGGAGGAAAGGAGGCATGCCCTCGTTGCAGATCGACTTTGTAAAATCATGGAGCTAAACTGAATATATGATGCAGAAGAAATTTTCGAACTGTTTATGAAAAGATTCTAATCAGTTGTGATATGAGTTATGTCTTCTTTCATAGTGTGTGTTTCCTGTGTCTTTAAAATTCCATTTGCAATTTACTCTTTTAAATTGGAGAGTTAAAAGTCTAGAATTCATCTGATGATGCTCTAGACTTAGCAATTTAAATTCATGTGATTCTCTTCTCAACTATTTCAGAATTCATTTTAATATGCTCTGAAATAGTTATGTGTTTTCCTTTTCTTATTTTTCCATGCAAATTTCAATTTGAAAACTCAGACTCATTGCCTCACTTATCCTTTCTCCTCTAGAAAGTTCTAATGACCTTCCACTGCTTTATTCATTTCTGACTCCACAGCCCAAATGTCACCCCATTTCTTCAGCAACTTTATAATACCCTCACCCCAAGACAAACCAAATCTAGCCAATGATTTCCAAATAAATATCAAGTGACATGAGAGAGCCCTCTCTGAGTTGAGAAGGCTAGTGCCCAGCTCTAAAGCTGGTGGAAACAATTACATCTGTCATTTGTCTTTCAGCCGGACAAAATCTACAGAGTGATAACAAAGGGTACAGGTCATGTAACATCCTCGACCACCAAACCCTATCAAGTAACGCTACTCAGACAACCTTATCATTTTTTTTCTTCTCTGATACCAATTTGTAACATCCCTGGCCACCAACCCCTACTGGGTAACGCTACCCAAACAACCTTATCATTGTTTTTTTTGCTCGGATACCAATTTTTGTGTCCCCAACCACCAACAAGTTGGGCAACTCCACTAAGGAACATATATATATATATATAACATGCATTTATAATAAATTTAAAACAAAGAACACATAATTACTGCTACCATACAGACTCAAATGGAATTGACAGTAATTCCAACATGCAATGGAACACATGATAACATTTCAAGAATCAAAAACATGCATAGCATACATAATTAAGCACGGAAATGATACTTATCTTTTATCTGAAGAAAAACCACCAACTGCGTCCATACCTTCCATGAACCTCCCAGCCTTAGACCACACTTCTCATCACTCTCAGCAGTGGGTCACCCACGAGCTGGGACTAAACTCCATCAAGCAAGGGATTCCTAGGCTAGGCAAGGTCAATAGGAAATTCACGCAGTTTAAGAGGAAGGATTCTCTCCCAAGAGACACTTACGCCCACTACTCACAGACTCTCATTCCCCACATGCATGTCCTACCCCAGGAGTATATACCTTCACTATCACACATTCCATCAGTTGTTCCACCTTCCTTACCTTGGGCTTCAACAACAGGCCGAACCGGAATTCTCATATCTTTGTAGCAGCTCCAGGACTCCTTCCAAGAGAAATCACTTCCTCAACACACTCTCTCACCTGGAGAGAGTTTCTCATAGGCCTAACTGTTACACATAAAAAATACTCACTTTGATAGTGTCGCAAGTGTCGTCATTACAAAGGTCGCAAGTGTCGCATTTTTCTCACAAGGTCACAAGTGTCGCATGTTGCTCACAAGTGTTGCAAGTGTCAGGAAAGCATACTGCCATGATGCCTATGTCATTCCTATAACAACATGAGAAGAATGCTTGAAACACCTCAAACATTTCATTTGGAAGAGGAGAAATGAGTCAACGGGCTTGCAAACCTTTTGCCATCTGAAAGCACCTCAAAAATTGAGCTTTTGAAGGAGAGCGCTCCCCTATACCTCTTATGGGAGCGTAGGCACTCCCCCTTACACTGTCTGGGAGCGTTATAAAGCTCCTTTGGCCCTTTTGAGGGAGTCCTATGGATTTTGAAAGCATTGGCACCCCCCTAAATCCTATTAGGGAGCGTTACAGTGCTCTGATGGTCCTTTTGAGGGAGCGCTACCTAATTTGGGCAGTAGTTAAGTTGTTGAGATGAATAGGGGAAGGATCCTTTCATTCTTGGAAGGCAATTGGATTCGAATCCCTAGTCCAGCCATGATCTTAGGGTAGATCCTCAACTGAAGGAGGCAAATCCTCAACTTCCCCAAGGATATCTCAAGTGGTTAAAGCCTCTCCAAGGCTATATAAGCAAGCTTTCTAATGGTGAAAGGAGGATTGGAAAGGGAGAATCACACCAAACTTATGATCTCATAAGTGGTGCTGGAACAGAGATATTTTGGAAGAAAGAGACCTATGATCTCATAGGGAGCAATCAGTGAAGCTATCATCATTCGGATCATGGATCTTTTGAGTAAGGGGTAGGCAAGGAGGACTTGACGAAACTACTGCAATTCATCTATGGCTGTAAGCAATGTTTTGTCCTCATTAATATAATTTACTTGGCATGTTTCTTTCTAATTCATGTTCAATCTCACATGAATTTGTCTCTTTAGTAGATAGACCTATTTCGGACTAATCTTGATAGAGTAGGAAGTAGTCGTACTTTGTTTGTCTACAGGGTTGATCGAAGAGCGAAAGATTGGAGCTCAACTCGGAGCGTGCAGGGACAAACGTCGATAAAATGGTACCTCTATTCTCCTTCCTTCTCATGTATTAGTTTGTCTAGATATGAAAGGAAGCCAGTGTCCATGTTAAGCACTTTCTATCTTAGAGTTAAGAGTCTAACTCTTTGAGGCAATCTACCTGTCCGCAGGGAAATTTTCCTTCAACAGAAACTGGCGACTCCGCTGGGGATTCGAATCAGAACTTTTTGGTTTTGATTTTTCCTCATAGGACTTGTCTCACCCTTTGTGTTATTATGCCTTGTTCACCCTTTCATATCTGATTGCACTTGCTGATTGATTCTTCACTCCATCACACTCAGCTTGATTGCAAAAATTCCATTGAAATTTTGGAATTTTTTGGACTTTTTCTGAGCTTTGGGCACCAGCGCTCTCCTGCCTTGTTATCAGGGTGCTAGTGTTCCCTTAGAGTGTTGGACAGAGCTTTATAACACCCTGCTGTCTCTTACACCAAAGCGCTAGCCCCCGTTTTCACAAAATCCCTTCAAAAAATTGCATTTTTGAGGTTAAAAACCCTGTTTCTTATTTGTTGAGTTGCTTTGTGATTCAATGATGATTCCTTTGACCTTTGACATGCTTCCTCCTGAGAAGTAAACATCTTTTTTCTCAGATTTTATGCCCTTCTTTATTATTTTTGAGTTTTCATTGTTGAGAGCTTGAAATCAATCCGCTGCTTTCTCCTCTCCTATCCGACTGAGCGGGAACTCTAGTGAAGGACATTAGAAGTATGTGACTCTTCTCATTTGGTTCTTTGAGGTCATATGATCCAATATCTTTATCCTTTCTTTTGCGTTTTTTATTTTCTTTCTCTTGTTTGATTGCAAAAGGGTGTGTTGTTTGTGCGAAATCTGTGTTTTCTTGACTGAATCTCCTTGATCTGAAAGGGTAGTTGGCAAGAAAAAATTTTCATTAAATTGATTATCATTCACATACAAATGACAAAAGTACATCTTAATGATTAGTTTGCATTTCTGAGATGTTGTAGCATCATAGTGGATTTGATTGAGAACAAAATTGATTGGGGGCATTCCTTATCAAGTGTTTGATAGTGAAAGCGACTCTTCCTCTTTCCCTTAAATAGGTATTCATTGAAAAGAAATGATTGCTTATCATATTTCATGCATATTTTTGGGAATTGAGTCATCATTCCATCAGTTTCACTTTCGTACACCCTCTGAGTAAACAACAGCCATTAAAATACATGCTTAACTAAAATTTATCAGACTTTTTACATCTTTGTTAGCAAACCTACATTAGTTTAAGGTGTAGGGCTTTGGAATAGGTTGAAAGGATAAATTTCCAAAGCTATCGAACAAACTTAGTATCTTGCGGTAGGGAGAGTCAAATCCAATTGTCGTATTGGCTTGCTGGGATCCCCCTCTCACATAGGGGTTACGCACGAGGTCGCATTCGGGTGAGTTGCGGAGATTATCCCTCTGTGGACCAACTGTTTGTAGTGGTTGGATCGTATATTGGGGGTCACTGGAAGGCATACCCACGATTATGTGTGGGAGCCTTTCGGGTTGATTTCGGACTTGTTATCCTGCCCATACGTTCCGACTGGACTATCGACTGTACCCGCCCAATATTTAGGGTCTCACACAAGGTGAGAGTGAAGGGAAGTCTCACTGTACCTGGAACAGACGTTGGTCAAACTCACTTGGGCTCCTTGGAAGGTAAATCCACAATTACTGTGTGGAATCTTGCACCAAGGCGTAAGTCCATTAAGCAGGTCGCCAACGTAACTAATCCACCCGCTCTATCCCTGCCCCTTCCTATTTTGATCTCGCGACATTGGATTTCATCACCAACTAGTGGTTTCATCATAGGAAGGTTTGTTTGATTGATTGCTTCTCATATTCATAGTGTGTGTTGTTTGTTTTACTTAGTGGACCTTAGGTCAAGTCAGTGTTAATGGCATCGAATCTTAGGAGTACCAATGGAGGAACCCTTTCTCCTGGGGAACCTTATACCTTTCCTTCATTTGGAAACTTTGGTCCTCCATATGTTGCCACACTGAGTCTTCCAGGACTCACTATCGAATTACCAGTTTGGTTGTTCCCCACTCCAGTGATCCCGAATCCTCCCAATGTTTCAACTTCACCTAATACTTTAGATGTCGATACACCACCCACACATCAACCTCATGTCGGATTTTCACCTTCTTTGTCCATCAAGTCTCCTTCCATTTCTCCTTCTTTGCCTAGTGAAAGCTCTAAAGAAAGTAGCCAGGTTGATCAGAAGAAGAAGAAGAACCCGAAAAGGACAAAGGCCCCAACAACATCAAATGTTGGCTCTAAGAAACCAGTTACTGTTAATAGTACTGGGAGTGTTGATGAGGTCAACAAGATTAAAATGAAGAATCTAAAACCCAAACTCCCTTGCATCCTTTGTAAGGGTGACCACTTTCTGATGGATTTCCCCAGTCTTACCCAGGTCTTAGAAATGTGGTCCTCCACGTCATCGGCCTATGTCGGTCATGTCGATGATACCCCATCAACTATTGATGTTCAGGTTGGTAAGAAGAAGAAAACTGTCAAGTTCCCTTGCATATTATGTAAAGGTAATCATTACTCTCACCTGTGTCCTCGTCTGGACGAAGCTTCTTCTCTTTTGTAAAAAAATCAACTTCCAAAAGGTTATCGTAATCTTTCCTCCAACCCATCGTTAGTTGATGGACTGGTCAATCCGGTTCCATCCTCGGTCAGTCCGATTGATCAGGGGGTCAATCTAGTTTCCTCTTCGATTGAACCATAAACCCAAGTGGTTGATCTGTTTTCACCCTCGATGTATCCCACTCCTCCTTTGATGAGTGCCAAAGTGACTAATTCAGTCCCTTCCTCGGTCAGTCCCACTCTTCCTCTGAAGAGTGCCAAAGTGGTCGATCCAGTTTTTCCATCGGTCGATCCCATTCCTCCATTGAGGAATGTCAAAGTGACTAATCCAGTCCTTTCCTTGGTCAGTCCCACTCTTCCTCTGAAGAGTGCCAAAGTGGTCTATCCAAGTCCACCATTGGTTGATCTGATCCAATCGTCGGTCTATCCTACTCTCCTTCTAGAAAGTAAACCTGATACTTCCCATGTTTTTCTCGTTAATACAGACTCTACCGTACCGAGGGGCATTCCTCCTTCTCCTGCAAAATCCCCTCCAAGTAATGAAGCCATCCTTTTTTATTGGGGTGTGCTAACTAGACCTCGTCTTCGCTCCCACATTCCTTTCCAGATTACAGTACAGGTTCGTGGTCGGGACATTCCTAAAATGCTGATAGATGAAGGTGTGTCTGTTAGTATTTTGTCTTATGTTGCTTGGTACGCTTTGGGTTTTCCACAGCTTGCACCAGTTACACAGGATCCTTTAGCTTTTAACAGAAGAACTAGTCAACCTTTAGGGATCCTTCCTTAGTTTCCTATAACTTTGGGAGGGAAAATTGTCTTTATCGATGTCATGGTAGTCCGAGACCCCTTGGATTTCGCTTTACTCCTTGGGCAGGATTATGTCTATGCTATGAAAGCTCTTGTATCCACCCTTTTCCGTGTGATATCTTTCCCTCAGGATGGAAGAATTGTGACTATTGATCAACTTTCATTCATTGGCCCCGACTAGGTTACCTCCCTAAGTGGTTCTTATATGTAGACAGTATCACCCCCGCCGCATGTCAATTATGTGGTGTTGTCTCCCATGACCTCAACTTTCAACGATTTGGATCCGGTAGTTGACATGGTGATTTCTTCGGTCAGATTATTGGAGCCTGATATCCTTACTCCTATCGCGACCCTCGACATGTGTTCCTTCCAGAGTGATTGTCTTCCATCTGGCGAAGATCTCTTGGAAGCCATGATCGAGTTTTTTTCCTTGACATGGTATCCTTCCAGAGCGTTATCCTCTTGGAAGCCATGATCAAGAAGCAACCACGAGCATATTTTCTCTTCTCTGTGGCAAGCTTGTTCAAAAATGAAACAGAGGCTTTCAGCATAGTTTTCTTCTCTATAGCAAGCTCGTTAAAAAATTAAACAGCAATCTGGGGATCAAACCTAGAACCTTGAGCATAGTTCTTTTCCTGTGTCAAGCTCGTTAAAAAATGAAATAGCAATCTGGGGATCGAACCTAGAACCTTGAGCATAGTTCTTTTCATGTGTCAAGCTCATTAAAAAATACAACAATCGCCTCTCCCTTCAAGTTGATTCTATCGCCAGATCTCGTAGATGTCGAGTCGAGTCTTTCGTTAGGTCTCATTTTTGAACCTTCATTTCATCCACCCTTCTCCTTTTTATCCTCTACTAGAGAAATTGGTGACGACCTTAGAGCCGGTGAATGAATTGAAGCTTGGAGGGCATGTCTCCAGCCTTTGATGATAATTCTGAAGTTAAGCCACTAGCTTTCAAGTTGGGGGCATACCGAGCTTAGTCTTTGTTCTTTCTTGTGCTCGTAAATACATGAGAATGCATTCGGGTAGACTTTTATCTCTTTTTCAGACCTATATCGATACATGAAAGAGGAACCCCTTGGGGTCTCCTTTAAGCTCTTTTCAAACTCTCTAAACATGAAAAGATTGTCGAGTGATCTTGCTTCCTTTCACACTCGCTAAAAGGTTCGAAAGGGCGTCTTTTGAGCGATAGTTTATCTCTTTTTTGGTCTCGTTAGACTACTGTACGAAAAAGGACCTGAGAGAGTTCTCTTTTAAGAGTTTTTCCAAACTCTATAATCCTGAAAAACCTTCGAGTTTTATTTCTTTGGACTCGCTAAAACACACATCGACAAGCCCATACGGGATTGAACCCTTACTTCTTCCAATTTGTTAAACAAAGGAAGAGGAACTTACTGAAGGTGAGTTATATCGAGCATTTGTTATCCTCCTCGAGCTCATTAAATCAAAAAGAGGTACTCGTCTATCTGGATGGGGGAAAATTTGAAAGAAGCAAGCCAAGCAGTCTCTTGAAAACATTACCAAATAATTCTTAGAGTCACCCTTGAACATGGAACTTTGTCATTTGAACGCATTATAATCCACTAAACCTCTGTACTGAGCCAATCCTTTGAGTTTCTTTCACTCCTTTGGGTCACCTGACGTAAGTCACAGCATCCATTGCATCATCAAGTTTTGGTCCATGCCATGTTTCTGCTATTGTGCCTCAATGTTCAAGGGAAGTATCCACCTCGAGAGTCAGCCATCACAAATATCTTGTCTCAATACCCGTGTCAGTCCATGTTCATTTGATCTACCAATTATATCTCTATGTCTGTTTCATGTCGTTGATGGGGGATACATCAAGGCCCTCCTTCGACGAGCCTATTCCTGTCGACTTCAACACATTATCCAAAAACTAGACTTAGAAACCAGTTAGTACTTTGGGACCTACATGCCTCAATGGCAGGCCTCCTCACATTCAACAGTAGGTTTACATCATTGACCTCTGATTGGATGATTCCACGGATGTTCGACTCCATCTCATCCATTCACATTTGTTGGAATGTACTAGAGTACCTTGGGAATCATTGACATCAATGGTGATCTCCCTCGCACTTGTTAACGGTTTACATCATTGACTAGTAATCAAGTGGTTTATGCTATGTTCGACATCAGGACATATATTCACATGGTTAGATTTGTACTACATTGGGATTGGTAAGAAGACCCTGGGTTGAGTGATCACTTTGATATGTACTTTTCCCAGGTTGCGATGGAGTTTCTTTTGAACAATGACACATATACTGTTACATAGATCCACTTTGTATTGGTCGTGGCTATGTCTTGTCATCTCATAGATCCACTGTGTATTCTTTGTGGCTACGATCAGTTCATTGCATAAGAGTATAGATCCACAGTGTATTTTCAGTGGCTATACCTTTTTATCAATACAATTATGGATCCGCAATGTATTTTATGGCAGCCATATCTTGCAAGTCTTGATCACCCAAGCATAAGTATGCTTGCCTTGGGTTTGAAACATGTCATAATATTTGTTGGATGTTTGTGTGCAGCTTTTTTCAGGTTCTCTGCATCTATACCCTTGCTTGAAAGTCTACAAAGCATTTCAGTTATCAGTTCCTATCTTCTAACTTCATACTTTGGGGGGCAATATGTTACACATCAAAAATACTCACTTTGATAGTGTCGCAAGTGTCGTCATTACAAAGGTCGCAAGTGTCACATTTTGCTCACAAGGTCGCAAGTGTCGCATGTTTCTCACAAGTATCACAAGTGTCATGGAAGCATACTACCATAATGCCTATGTCATGCCTATAACGACAT
>JASDQU011403267.1:8491-20090 GCA_032191745.1 Picea mariana
ATAATGATTTTCCTTTCTTCATCTCTTTGAACTAGATGGGGGAAATCAATATTGAATTTCCTTTCACCATCTGTGTGTATTCACTTTTTATTTTTTTGAAGTGGGGGAAATCAATGAGTATACATTACACTCGGGAAGATATTTGTTTGAAAAAGAATCAAAGTCTGTCAAATCATTTAAATAGCTTTGGGTTAATCTTCTCATTTGCCTTTAAAAATCATGGGCTTCAGAGAGCTTCTTAAGGGGAAATTTTTAAAACTTTGGTCTAGGGAACTTCCTTGAGCAAAACTGATCAATTATTCCTGTTAGGATTAACCTAGACATGTTTGTGATCTAGTCAAAGTCAAAGAACTTAAAAACACAACCTACTCTCTTTCCTTGAAAGTTTGTTCAAGAGTTTTCAAGACCAGACTGAGACCCCTCTGTTGTCAGGAGATTTATGATTAGACCTCCATGGTCAAGCGGGAAAAGGATTTACTGTAGTCAAGGGGAGGGTGAAGGGGGTTTTTAGAAAAACTGTCGTACATGTGACTGTTCTCAGAGATTTTCTTAATTAGCTTTTATAACCTTTTCTTAAGTCCCCTTTTTTATTACTTCAAGAATTTCTTTGATTTAGTTTTTATACTTTTTTTTTTATATCGACAAGAATGAAATCATTCGTAATTTTTAGGCCTTTTATCTCGAATTTTGAAATGGGATTTCATACCTTTATTAGCTCTTATATTGCCAGCCCAAATATTACTTGTTCATTACCTTTGTCATTGTGATATACTTGATAGGAATACCTGCGCATGTCACCTTTCAGTACCTCGAGTCTGCTGTCTCGTGAGAAATTTTCCCTACGAATAACATAACATTATATCGTTAGGAAACGTCATAAAAATAAACTTTTTTTTTTTTTTTTGGTATCTATACAAAAAGCATGAAAACAAATCGGTATGTACAATGAGGATTTAGAAACACATTATTGCATGAAGTGTTTAAGATGCCGCCCGTTTACAGGGGCTTTGAAAATGTCTCCATCCATATTTTCTAATAACCAGGCATTTTTTCCCTCAAAGGTCGAAATCCTATATGGGCCAGACCAGATCAGATCGAATTTTCCATGTTTTCTAGTGTCTTCTTTCCTAGCTTCTCACTTAAGGACCAAGTCACCAAGGAGGAATTATCTATCTTTAGCTTTCTGATCGAATAAGGCCTTCATTTTATCCTGATATATTTGTAACCTTTCATTTACTTCGGCCCTATTTTGCTGGACTTCAACCAACTGGTTTATCCTTCTAGTAACGTCATTGGGTTCTTCATTTGAATCCTGCCAGAGTTTCATTACTGGAAAAGAAAGATTCATTGGTAAAATGATATCAGTGCCATATACCATCTGGAAAGGGGAAATCTCAATTGATCTTTTAGTGCTTATCCTGTTGGCCCATGGAGCATATTTTAAATGGATATGCCACACTTTCTTGTTGTCCTGTTCCAATCTTTTTTTCCCTCCCCTTTTTTCTTCTAGCGTGAGGATCATTTTGAAGTCTCCCCCAATGATACACCTTTGGGCCTCGACTATATAGATGATATAGGCTAGGTTCTGGAGAAAAAGTTCCTTGTCTTGATTATTCTGTGGTCCATAGGCATTGGTGATCAACCCATCCTTGTCTGAACCAATGGCTTGGTAGTGGGCTGTGAAATTTCATGAAGTGGAGAAGCCTTGGTGTAGAATAACTGTAGCAGGATTCCAAATAATGGCTAGGCCACTTGCAACACCTTTCAAATCAGTGTGGTATGAGTCACAAGTACGCCAACATATTTTGATTATTTCTTCCGTGATCTTCCCCGTGCATTTGGTTTCTTGGAGAAGGAGAATTTCAGGGTCTTCCATTTTGATGTAGTTTTGAAGAATCCTTTGCTTGGATCTTCCATTTAGGCCTTTGATGTTCTAGGTGAGGACCTTCATAATTAACAGTTTGATGGGTGGGAAAAGGAGCTCTCTGAGAGCTTGTGTATATGTCTCGAGTTGATCATGTAGTTGTCGGCTTCCTTTATGAGTTGTTGCACCAATTTTCTCCCACATCTTTTGTTCTCCTTTGGATGTCTTCTTTGGTCTGAGTTTGGGTCTCCCCTGATGCCTAGCCGTGAGGTGGCCTTTGCTGATGAGTCCATAAATACCTTATGGACTTTCCTGAGCTAATGTTATGGTAGGGTTTGTGGGTCCTTCTTGTTGACTGCTTCTTCTAGTCTGTCTAGGTGTATTTCTACTAGGTCTTGTTCATCCATTTCCATGACTATATCTTCTTCCTTTTCCAGTTCTTTTCCTATGTCTGGGAGGTTCTGTGGATCAGCTGGGATCCCCGGGATCAGGTGCTCCTATGGCTGCAATTTTTCCCTGTTGTTGTTGTCTTCTTTTCCTGCTGTCTTGTGGGTGTTTTACACCTCTTCTGCCTATGGGAGATTGTTTAGGGCTTCGAAGGAATTGGTGTTGAGTTTTTTCCTTCCATTGTTAGTAGCAGGTTTCTTCTGTGATTGCCTTCTGCGATTCTGCACCTGGGTAAATCCATCCTTTGGTTTTTCTTTTGTTGTTTTCTTAAGGGGGGCGTTGAGAGGGTAGTCTCTGAAGAGATGTCCATGTTCATGACACTTTCTGCATATGAAGGGTATGTGTTCATAGTCTATAGTTTGGGTCCATTCCTCATCTTGGTATTCTAGGGCTTTGGAAATGTTCATATAAACATATATTCTATCATATGAGGTATATTTCCTCTGTTTGGTGGCTTCTGAAGACTTGACATGTTTTCCTAGAGTGTTACCAATTCTCGTTCAAATTTCTTCTAACCAAAACTCTTGCGGCAGGGAGTAGAGGTGAATCCATACTAGGGCATAGGCAAAGTTTTCCTTTTCTGGGCAGAAGCGATTGATCCAGAAGCCCAGATAGAGACCAACAGAGTTGTAAAAATAGGGTCCTCCTTCGAAGATGCGGTATTTATCCTACAAGTTGTAGAATATGACTGTGAAGAACCCTTTGGAGCTCAGTTGGAGCTCGTAACTCCCCTTGGGGTTCCACAATGCCTTGATCCAGCGAGCTAGGTCTTTTTTCGAGGGCCAGAGGCATAAGAACTTTCCTATGAGGGCATGGTCCCTCATGAACTAGGTGTGTTCGCCTATTCTATTTCTCTTTGTGACATACTAGGGCGCAATCAGGGCTTGCAGAATACATTTTTCTGGTATCCAAGCCCGAGTTTCTTTTGGGTGTGAGTATTATGCATCCATGTTCATGCCTGTGCTTCCATCCATTTATGCCTGCAGGTATTGTTCACGCAAATGCGGAGGCAGTTCAAAGGACGATCGACGCGCACGAGATTTCTCAGGGTCATTTGCTTCGATATTGCGATATGAGGGGGCCTTCGCCCCCCCTTTTGCGCTCATTCTATTGATACAGTTAGAGTTGTAGAGAAGAATGTGCCAGGTGTGTATAGAGGAGGTCAGTGGTGGAAAGGGCGGGGGTTTGTTGAAGCATGAAACCCTAAACTCAGAGCTCACAGGATCGCATGGTTGATACTTTTAGTTACAATCATAGTTTTAGCTATTTTTTTCATTACAAAATTGAAGGCTATCAATTTATCATTAGAGGGTGGCTTTTCATGCAAAGCACAAAATAGTCTAAGGTTTCGATCGAATGACTTCATATAAGGGAGTGCTTTAATAATACACTCCATCACCAATTGTTCTATAGATATTAGAAATCATACTTTACATGCAATAATATTTTAAA
The DNA here is from genome assembly GCA_032191745.1 of Picea mariana. Taxonomy (NCBI): domain Eukaryota; kingdom Viridiplantae; phylum Streptophyta; class Pinopsida; order Pinales; family Pinaceae; genus Picea; species Picea mariana. Next base: position 12,255 of record JASDQU011403267.1, read on the forward strand.
ATTAATCCTGAAATCTTTGCAAACTTGGTAAACAAAATTCTGATAAAAAAAATTAAACTTAAAATGACACAATGCTTTTTTATGGGCAATCCTCTCTTAACATCTAAACTTTTATTTTAAAATTAAACTTAACATACTTGAAAAGACAAAAACATTATCAACACTCTTTTCATCATTGACATCACCAATTTATGCTAACCCAAATGTTTAGGCGTTACTTGATGTTATGGACCTAACCCCTCACATAGGTAGAATAATATATTTCCATGTAATAAAGGTCAATATTAATAAGGCCTAGCAATAATGAAGAATAAGTCAAGTGTAAGAATACCTAATAGAAGCTTTCGCTTCTAGAAGGATCTTCCTCTAGAATGTTCTTTTGATAGACATATTTAGTATAAATAGGAGTCGAGGGTATGAGAAGTTTTGTCTTGGATATTAATGTAATAGAGCTCTACTTTGCTGGAGGTTGCCCCCTCGAAGAGGCAAGTGAAAATTGCTCTCAGTAATCAAAGTGCTCTTTCTAGTGTTATTTTGGTATTATTGTGGTGTTGTTATGGTTATATCATTGTTTATCTGCCATTTCTAGCTCATTGTTTATGTCTGCATACTATTTTATATTTGGAATATTACAAGTGGTATCATAGCAACTTCCTTGACATAAATTGTGGGTTAAATTTTTTTAGGGTAGAGACATATTCCAACGTCTTTAAGATACAAAGATGTGTCATTACATGCATAAACCTACGGTCGGGGATTCATACACACAAGAAATACAAGTGGTACTTAAGCGCACATCTGTTGGCCACCCTTGTAACCCCTGTTGGTACCCCTTCGAGTGGTAGCGCATCAGACAAAACCTGTATACAAATCAACCTAGATCTCCTAAATCCCTCCATAGATAAACCAACCGGTCGCCTGACTGATATAGTGCCATTGAGAACAACACTTGGGAAGATACTCTCTAGTACCTGGGTATTCGGGTAGTATAGCTAAGGGCACGGTCTAGCCTCCTTAGTTGGTGCCCTGAGATATTGGGCCGAGTACTACTATTGGACCCCGCACGTATATCAAAGAGCTATAGCATAGGGAAAAACCTTGTCTATAGAACCCTTGAATACCCTAACCCTTGGAACGGAAACAAAAAATAGAACAAACAATATCTATTGCCGCGCAATTATGTCTCCTGCATTCAGATTGTGAAATTGCTACACATTTCTTCCTGTTAAGCATTTGGGCATTTCATCAATACAATATTCTTCAGATCAGAGTATAACTCCGTAGGAGTAAAAAAGAAGAAACATCTCGTTGGATTTGTCTCTTTGCCCTTATCGCTGTCATACCTATCATTTTTCAGCAAATTGTTTTTCTCGTGGACCCGACCCCCTTCCAACACCCTTATTTGGGATTTACCCCATTGGATTCAACTCATCACCTTGATCATTGTGATACACTTCACCCATAACCCATTTTCTATGTGGTCCCACCAGCCCCTTTTCGTGTTTCCTCCTCATCATGGCCCACACCTGTAGCCAAGAATTGGAAGCTCGCTTCAATGCCTTGCACTCTAATTTCAAAGAAACCCAACAAGAAGTGAGACAACTCAGTGCCAATATTTCCACCGTTAATACAAATATGCATTTCTCCATCAACACCAAAATAGAGGACCTCAAACAAGACCTTGCTACCCAACCTGAATCCGTCACTACGATGATCTATGCCAAGATGCATATCCCTGTAGATCTTCCCTCATCTGACCCACGTTTGCAAATCAAAGGTGAAACTTCCTCTCATTCCCAGACTTTTCAGCCCCATCACTTTCAACGTGACCTACGCCTTCCACGTGTGGATGTGACCAAATTTGATGGCTCAGATCCCACTGGATGGGTATCTCAAATGGAACTTTATTTCTCTTTGTATGACATTACAAATGATTTGGCCAAACTTCGGTATGGTGTTCTCCATATAGATCAAGAATGTTGGCAATAGTGGAAATGGAGAAAAAATGCTCGCCAAGGGTATGTGTCTTGGACACACTTTGTGGCAAATCTTTATGAACTCTTTGACACTGACACTGACACTAACCATTTAGGCTGTTTGACCAAGTTGAAACAATCTGGCACAGTGGAAGACTTTATAGTCACTTTTGAGCGATTAGCTTTTCGTATAGAGGGTATGTCTGATGTTTTTTTTCTGAGAATGTTTTATCAGTGGCATGAAGGATGCGATTCATTCCCATGTCCTCATGGCTTGGCCTCAGAGTTGGGTGGACGCTAGTAAAAGAGATAAGGAAGCACAATAGGTTGTCTCTTCTCAAAACCGAAAACCCTCCTTTATTCCTCGCATTCAACTTGTCACTCCCACTTCTCCTTCTACTCCACTAAAGATCCAGAAATTGACTAGGGCCGAAATGGATGAACGCCAACTCAAAGGCCTTTGTTATAATTGTGATGAAAAATATTTTTCTAGAAACAAGTGTAAGGAACAAAATATTTTTATGGCCATCTCGAAGGATGTTTTGGAAGAAAATGTTGAGGCTCCCCTTGTGTCTGTGTCACCTGAACCCACTGACATGACCCCTCCCTCAGACCCTCCCGAAGTAGAACTAGTCATTTCCCTAAAATCTCTCACTGGCTTCTCTGATCCACAAACCCTCAAGCTAATTGGTTACATTAAGCATAGGAAGGTCATCATTCTTTTTGATACTGGAAGCACCCATTATTTTATTCATCGCCGCATTGCCCAAGAAACTAATTGCCATATTTGTGTTGTCAATAATTTTCAAATCATGAAATCCAATGGAGGGTCCATGAAATGTGGAGGGCGTTGTGAAATTGTGTGTCTCCAAATTGATGAGTACCACATGAAATCTCCTATGTTTACTATCAACATGGGAGTTTGTGACATTGTGTTGGGTGTAGAATGGCTCAAGACTTGGGTCCCATTCTCATGGATTTTAAGGAATTAACCACGCAATTGGACAAGGAGGGCCAACAATATAAGTTCCAAGGCATCACCGTCAGTTCCCCGGAGATCATCAATTGCCATCGCATGGAAAAGATGCTAAAAAAAGGTCATTATGGGATTATTTCCCAACTCCATGCCATACAAGCCATTGAAACACCCTCTGTGCCACATGACCTCCAATCCATCCTCTCTAAACATCAAGTGGATTTTTCCACTCCCCAGGGACTTCCTCCTTCCTGTGGTGTTCATGATCATTCCATTCCCCTTGTCTCAAGAAGCCTTCCTCCCATTATTCATCCCTATCGTCATCCATTTTCCTAAAAAACCGAAATTGAGAAAATTGTTCAAGAATTGCTCAACGCATGTGTTATTTGACCTAGTATGAGCCCCTACTCTTCTCCTGTGGTCATGGTCCTTAAGAAAGAAGGTTCTTGGTGCATGTTCCATGACTTCCATGCCCTCAACAAACTCACCATTAAAGACAAATTTCCCATTCCTGTCATTGATAACCTCTTGGATGAATTGAGTGGCGCCCAGTTCTTTACTAAACTTGATCTTTGTTCTGGCTACCACTAGATCCGTATGAATGAGGCAAACATTCCTAAGAATGCATTTAGAACTCATGAGGGACACTATGATTTTTTGGTCATGCCCTTTGGTTTGTGTAATTCTCCCTCCACTTTCCAAAGCCTCATGAATCATGTCTTTTGTCCTTTTCTCTGTCATTTTTTCTTAGTTTTCTCTGATGATATCCTTATCTATAGTAAAACCTGGACAACCCATCTTGTTCATGTGAATTGAGTTCTCCATCTACTATCTTAGCACCAACTTTTCCTCAAATAATCTAAATGTGTTTTTCGCGCCTCAGAAGTCGAGTACTTGGGTCATCTTGTTGGCAAGGCCGATGTCCGGGTGGATCCTAAAAAGATTGAAGCTATGCAAGATTTTCCTCACCCAAAGAATCTCAAAAGATTGCATGGATTTCTGGGTTTAACAGGTTATTATCACAAGTTTGTTAAGAATTATGGAAAGATTGCAACACCTCTCACTTCTCTCCTTAAAAAGAATTCTTTCACTTGGACTCCAACAACTATTCAAGATTTTCAAACCTTGAAAATGGCCATGTGCACCACTCTAGTCCTAGCCCTTCCTGATTTTACAAAGACCTTTTCCCTAGAATGTGATGCTTCTGGGAAAGGAATTGGCATAGTCCTTATGCAAGAGGGTTGGCCTTTGGACTTAACCAACAAACAACTGTCAGAGTGACATTTGGGAAAATCAATATATGAAAACGAAATGTTGGCTATTCTGCATGTCGTGGATGTTTGGCACCCTTATCTATTGGGGAAACACTTCCAAATTAAGACAGATCATCAAAGCCTCAAGTATTTTCTGGAACAACGCCTTTCCTCCCTAGAGAAACAAAAATAGGTGACTAAGCTCTTTGGATATTATTATGAGATCATTTACAAGAAATGCAAAGACAATGTGGTTGCTGATGCACTTTCCAGAAAATATGAAGATGAAGGGTCCCTTTTTTCTCTCTCCTTCATTGTACCATATTGGCTCCAAGTTGTTTGCCAGGAATGGATACATGATCCCAAAAGTTCGCATATGATACAACAATTGCAGGTCAATTCTCCAGTCTCCCCAAGGTACTCTTGGGTCAATGATGAGCTTCGATACAAAGTTCATTTGTATTTAAGTAAACAATCAGAACTTAAATCCATGGTACTTTCTAAGCTTCATGCTACACCCACTGTTGGGCACTCCGGGTTTACCAAAACCTATGATCGGTTCAAATGTTCTTTTTTCTGGGATGGTATGAAACATGACATTCACAATTTTGTGGTTGAATGTGATTTTTTTCAACGCAACAAGGGAGAAACGGTCAAATCTCTTGGAACACTACAACCACTTCCTATTCCCCCTACTATTTGGCGAGATATCTCTATGGATTTTATTGTAGGCTTACCTAAATCGGGCAATTAATTAGTCATCATGATGGTAGTTGATTGTCTTTCCAAGTATGCTCATTTATGTTCTCTTCAACACCCATTTACAGCCTCCACCGTGGCTCAACTTTTCATGGATCAGGTCTTCAAGCTTCATGGCATGCCTCATTCTATTGTTTCTGATCGCGACCCAACTTTCACCAACAATTTTTGGCAAGAACTGTTCAAGCTACAAGGCACCCAATTGCATCTCAATGCAACTTATCATCCCCAGACCGATGGTCAAACTAAAGTTGTCAACAAGTGTTTGGAAACATATTTGATGTGTTTTGCATCGGAAAGGAAAAATCAGTGGGCTCAATGGTTACTACTAGTTGAATGGTGGTACACCACTTCTTACCATACAACTACCTGCATGACTCCTTTTGAAGCGGTATATGGAGAAAATCCACCTTTTGTTCTCTCATACTTTCCAGGTGTCTCGAAGGTCCAGGCAGTTGACCAAACGATTATAGTTCGAGAGGCTATTCTCCATACCCTCAAAGAGAATTTGTTCATGGCCCAAAATCGCATGAAGCAACAAGCAGATCAAGGTCGCTCTAAATGTCAATTTGCCGAAGGAGATTAGGTGTTTCTTTGACTGCAACCTTACAAGCGAAATTCCCTCAAGGATAACCATTGTCAAAAACATGTGCCAAAATTTTGTGGTCCTTATACCATTCTCAAGCATGTGGGACAGGTGGCCTATCAGTTAGCCTTGCCCAGTCATTCTAAGATCCATCCTATTTTTCATGTTTTCTGCTTTAAGAAGATGATTGGAACTAAAACTCAAACCAACCTTCTCGTGTTGGACAAAGAAGGCTCCATTTGGATACAACCACAAACAGCTTTGGACCAACGTGAGAATCTTCTGCGTCAGCGAAACATCAAGGAATTGTTAGTCTAGTGGACATATACAACTCCAGAAGATGCCACTTGGGAACCAACTACCATTCTGCAACAATTTCCTCATCTCAAGCCTTGAGGACAAGGTTGTTTTTAAGGGGGAGGACATGTTAGGGACCTGACCCCTCACATAGGTGGAATAATATATTTCCATGTAATAAAGGTCAATATTAATAAGGCCTAGCAATAAGGAAGAATAAGTCAAATGTAAGAAGACCTAATAGAAGCTTTCGCTTCTAGAAGGATCTTCCTCTAGAATGTTCTTTTGATAAACATATTTAGTATAAATAGGAGTCAAGGGTATGAGAAGTGTTGTCTTGGATATTAGTGTAATAGAGCTCTACTATGCTGGAGGTTTCCCCCTCGAAGAGGCAAGTGAACATTGCGCTCAGTAATCAAAGTGCTCTTTTTGGTGTTATTCTGGTGTTATTTTGGTATTATTTTGGTATTATTGTGGTGTTGTTCTGGTTATATCATTGTTTATTTGCCATTTCTAGCTAATTATTTCTTTCTGCATATTATTTTATATTTGGAATATTACACTTGACATCTCTTAATAATTCCTATAGTGATTAAGATGTCTTTGACTGGTTGTTTTATTACCTATAAAAAAATAAAAGAGATTGTGTATTTATTTATCAATCTAGAGTTTAAGAGAAATTTGAAAGATGTATATAACTTGTTGTCTACATGCTTCTACTAAAAGTAAATTGCATTATTATTTAGGAAATGAAATGGCAATGCCCAAAATCAAACACACCACAGTGGTTAAAAATAAACACACTTAAATTAGCATGAATAATTGTAATAGCTCAAATAGTCCTTTACTATGCTATTATCATTTATCATTATGCATAGGCGTACACTTTACATTTGTATATGAATTAACAATTGAATGTAAATAGGAATTAAAAGAACATATAACCTACAAAAATAACCTATAATCCACTCAAGTGCTCTCTAGAGTGAGCCCCTTCTAGAAAGTTAGATGTTAGGATCTGCTACAACAAATTTAAATGTTTAAATCAGAATAGATAAACTTAATAACATTTCAAAAGTTGAAAAATTGAGTCATAAGAGATCTATATTTTTATTTATAAAACCCTACTGTTATGGAAAAGATAAATATTGTTCATTACCAACATTACAACTTCCAAGGTTACTCGCAAGTATTTTGAGTGCCAAAAATGGTAACAACGAAATCGTTTCCTGGTCTGAATGCTTGGTAATGAATGAAAGCAAACTAAAATTGTTTAAAACAATTCTTGATTGGCTCCTGGTAGCTACTCTATTCATTTGCACGCCCAACTGGTAAGTTTTGCTCATTTCTTTGATAATTGGCATCGATCCTTTAGGAGAAATTATTGAACTGATATGTTAATTCCTCCTGCAATATCATAACCCGCTCTTTGTTTTATCCAAGCTAGGGGTTTTATTATTAGCAACATTTATTTACATTTAACTAATTCTTATAATCCTACTGAACAAGAAAACATTGAAAACTCAATCCAAATATAACTTGTTGGAATGATAGAAAGGGTAAATGGAAAGTGAAACATTAAGTATCAAAATTTGTTTTATTCAAGCTAGGGGTTTTATTATTAGCAACATTTATTTACATTTAACTAATTCTTATAATCCGACTGAACAAGAAAACATTGAAAACTCAATCCAAGTATAACTTGTTGGAATGATAGAAAGGGTAAATGGAAAATGAAACATTAAGTATCAAAATTAATTTTATAAGAAACAAATTTTTTTTATCAAAATTGTGAAATATAAAAACAAAAAATGATATCAATTTACAAGCACATCAATCTTTCTATTTTTTTTTAATAGTTGAATTTTATTTTATATATACTAAGTAGTTTAAATTTGGAAATGCATTGTCACATGGTTAAGTAGAAATATGCTCTACAATCTAATATATATATATATATATATATATATATATATATATATATATATA
>JASDQU011403267.1:20190-36228 GCA_032191745.1 Picea mariana
GCTTGCATAGAGAGTGGGTTTGCATTCTTGGTGCTTGCATAGAGAGAGTGGGGCTTACATTGATGATAGTTGTAAGAGATGGGTAGTATATTTGCAAGAAAGGAAATTGATGGAAGTAGTTTACATAGTGGGGGACTAATGAACCAACTAGGATTGAGCATTGCCACGAAAAAATAATAACCACACAATCGAGTGTGGTTTATTGAATTACATACTTTTCATGTGATACATGACTCTTGTAATTATTTTGTGTTGACCAATGATAATAATAATAGTGAAGTAATTTAGAATGATAACAATAGGCCTAGAAATTGTAACAAAATAACATGTAAAGGAACAATGCATAGTATGAAGAAAAACATCTTCAAAGCATGATGAGAGAAAGAGAAAAGAGTTCATTAGGGTTAGTCGATGAAGACATGACATAAGGGAAGGATGGGATTAGAAAAATGGAAAACACATAGATCATGTTGCATGAGGTCTTGTGAAAGTACCTTATTTCAAGAACACATTGTCAAGTCAATCCAACAAATTGAAGGAAATAGGGGGTGCAAGAAAGGAAGGTTCGATAGAAGAAGAAGGTATAACAATAAGAGGTCATGAAATTCTTGAGGGTATGGCCAAAAACCTAGATTTGACTGGTCAAGAAAGGAATTTATCTTGAGGATACTCGGATAAAAAATTAGAAAATGGAAGATATGAAGCTGTGTCCTCCAAAGTAGGCAGTTATATACAATACATGAAATATCATGCAATGATTGGAAAATTTGTGGAGATTTGTTCCTTAGAGAAGGCCCTAATTGGTGGATCAAATCCAAATGGAAACCAAAAAGATAGGTAGACCTAAAACTTGGATCCAAAGGCTTATTTATAGAAATAATTACAAACATTGAGGATAGGGAGCACATCTTCAAAGGTGGTATGTATTTCTTCAAGTCGGTAGGTTATCTCTCATTGAAGAAATACAGTGTTTCTCTTTCAGTAGGTTATCTCTCATTGAGCAGGTTATCCACTGTGTTTCTCTTTCAACATGTTATCTCTCATTGAGCATCTTGGTATGCATAGTTGGCTCCCTTTGAACAATAATCCATCCTGGATCAAATATTCTTTCCATGGGCTTTTGTCTCCCAACAAAGGATTCTTACATGCCTCATAAGCTTCCTTAAAATCTGGATCTTCTCGATACATTTCCTTGAGGTGTTCAAACCCTAAGGTCTCCACTTGGAATTCCTGTACAATTAAACTCCTCCTTCTCAAAGCATCTACAACTTTGTGAATAGTTCCAACAATATGTTTAATAACAAAAGTAAAATTTTGCATGAATTCCACCCATTTAGCATGTCTTTGATTCAACTTTTCTTGCCTAGTAATAAACTACAAAGCTTGATTATCACTGTACAAGACCAATTCTTTAGGAATTAGATAGTGCCTCCACTTCTTCAAAGCTTGAATCACTGCATAAAATTCTTTGTCATATGTGGAATACTTCTTCTTGGTGTCATTCAACTTCTCATTGAAATAAGCAACTGGCCTATTATCCTGACTCAAGACTACTCCAATAGTTGCTCCACTTGCATCACATCTCACTTGAAATGTTTTTCCAAAATCTGGTAAGACCATAATTGGTTGTTCTGTGATCTTCTCCTTCAACACTTTGAAACTTTTTTCACCTTCCTCTATCCAATTAAAATACTTGTGTTTCTTATTCACAGTTTCCAACATGGGTGTACATATACCACTAAAATTTCTGATAAACTTTCTATAAAAACTTGCTAACCCATGAAAACTTCTTACCTCAAATATGCTTCCTGGAGATGGACACTCTTTGATTGCTCTCGCCTTTTCTATATTCATCTTCAATTCATTTGAAGAGATCAAAAAGCCCAAGTATATGATTTTTGTCTTCATAAAAGAGCTTTTCTTTAGATTTATCAACAATTTTTCTTGCTGCAACCTTCTCATCACCAATGAAAAATGTTTTAAGTGTTCTCCCTCTGTCTTTCAGAAGATTAGTATGTCATCCAGGTACACTATGACAAATTTTCCTATGAAGTCTTTCAATACTTCATTCATTAATCTCATAAATGTGCTTAGGGCATTTGTCAACCCAAATGGCATGACCAACCATTCAAACAAACCTTCATTTACTTTGAATGTTGTCTTCCATTCATCTCCCTCTCTCATTCTTATTTGATGATATCCACTCTTCAAGTCTATCTTGGAAAAATAACTTGATCCACTCAAACAATCCATCAAATCATCCATCATAGGTAAATGGAATCTATACCTAATGGTGATATTATTGATGGCTCTGGAATCTGTACACATTCTCCATTCTCCATCCTTCTTTGGACTCAACACAGTTGGCACTACGCATGGGCTTAGGCTTTCCCTGACTAAACCTTTATCCAACAACTCTTGGACTTGATTTTTGACTTCCTCATTCTCTCTAGGTGTCAACCTATAAGCTTCTTTGTTTGGTAAACTAGCTCCTAGAATAAGGTCAATATGATGGATTATACTCCTAATGGGTGGCAATGAGTGAGGTACTTCATCCACCATTATGTCAACAAATTTTTCTAATTGTTCCTGGATTTATTCAGGTAAATCCTCCACATAAGTATTTGTAAGGATAACTCTGGGCTTCCTCACTATAGCAAACTGCATTTCCTGCTCCTTCTTGAATTCATTCAAGAATTCCTTCCCACTCATGAGAAGTATACTTGAACTAGCTTCCCTCTTTTTCTATTTGTCCTCTATTGGCAACAACATATGTGTCCTACCATTCTTTTCTAAGGTATAAGTATTCTTCCTTCCATCATGAATAAATTTTCTGTCAAACTTCCATGGTGTCCCCAATAAAATATGACAAACATCCATAGGAATTACATCACATAACATTTCATCCCTATTACATCCTATTTTAAATTCAACTTGGAATTTTTTACTTACCATTACTTGATGTCCCTTCTGCAACCATGATCCCTTGTCTGGGTTTAGATGTGTAGTTGTATTCAACTCTAGTTTCGCCACCATCTCTGTGGATACTAGATTTTCAGTTCTCCCACTGTCTATGATCACCTTGCAAACTCTATCTTTTGCCTTGCAAGCAGTTCTGAACATACTTGTACGTTGAACTGGTTCCTCTACCTCCTTCTTTGGTTTAAGAAGAAATTTCCTCATCATGAGGTTCCTTTCTCCTTCTGCTACTTCTTCTTCCACATGCTTCTGTTCTTCAAAAATGTGTGCTTCTCCTCCTCTAGTGTCTTTCTTCTTCTCTGGGCATTCCCAAGACATGTCCCCAGTCTTTCCACAGGGATAACATCTAATTTCACCTCCTCTGGCTCTTCCTCTTCCTCTAAGAAAAGAGATTATTCCTCCATGTTTTCCTTCCTTAGAACTTCCACCTTTCTCAGGGTGACTATGATGTTTTCTAGCTTCATGCTTTGGTTTCTAGAACTTCTCTCTATTGGTTCCCTTACCTTTGCTTGAATTTCCTCCTCTATTTTGTTGGCTTTGTTTTCTGGCCAATTTATATTTGGATTTCAAGGCTGCTTGATACGAATTCTCGACTCTATTAACAAACATCATGCTGATATCCTCTTGTATTTCATATCTTAGTCCATTGATATACCTAGATATTTTTTCATCATCATTCTCTTTCTGTCCACCCCTGATGTTCAGTCTGTAAAATTCCTTAATGTATACCATCACTGATAAGCTTTTTTGTCTTAGGTTCTACAATCTTCTAAATATATTGATTTGATAGTCCTTTGGGATAAATTTCTTTTTACCTTTGCTACCATCCTATCCCAGCTTTTAATTTTCTGCTTTCCCTTGCATCTACGATCGACTTGCAGTTCGTCCCACCACAGTGTTGCATGACCTTTCAGTCTTGTTACCACATGATTCACCATATTCTCTTCTTAAATATCTTCATAATTGAAGTACTTGTCCATAGCACGTACCCAATCCAACAATTCTTCAACTTCTAAATTGCCTTCATACATTGGTACCGCTATTTTTTCTCTGGCCCTATTCTTGAAACAACTTTCAATAAGAGGTCTTCTGCAACATCCTATACTACATCTTCTTAGAACTCTATCTCTTCGCTTTCATCTTCACTGATATCTCTAGTGTTTTTTGCTCTCCTCTGCTTTGTTTCCATGATGCCCAGTCTCATTTTGAGTCGCCTCATTTCTTCTTCCATTTCTGGATTCACTCTGCATCTTCTGGGTGGCATGATTCCATTGCCTCACCTTCAGAATCTATAAACATAATCAACACTTTATACCACTAATGATATCAATTTATCTCCTTTCTCCTTTGTCTATTGTCTTCAAACAAATTCAATGGCTCTGATACCACCTAATGCAGCCCCCCTACTCTCCCTCGAGCTACGCAACCTCCCGGTCAACGATCTTCGATTCTGCGAGCCAAATCGGCTCTCTGAAACCTTGATGGTCTCACTTTGTGATTAAAAATGGGCTCTTTAAACCTTTTGGTGCAGGTTTTATGGCACCCACAACCTCTCCTTTCACGCTGTTGAACTATCATGCTTCAAGCACTAGCCCCTTTTCCATCAGCCCCTTCCTGGATGTGACCTTGGGCTATGACCTCACATAAACACATGATTGTGATGTGACCAAAAGTGGTTTGAAACCACACCTCTTTTCTCCCCGCAATTCACTACCAATCACCATGCGTCCTTTTGGCAATATTGTGGTTTCAATTGCTGCCCGCTTTCAGTTTTTTAAAGTTCAAGAATATTATGTCCCCGCAATCCAACGTGACCGTTGATCTTGCGATATTGGGTGGAGCCTCTTGATAAATGGCTCATATTTTCCCCCTTTCCTTCCTTCTCTCTAGATCACACGTTCTCAGATATTTACGATCTATCGACGTGTGCCCCTTTCAAATCAATGGTCGCGATTTGCTTCACAATTCGGGTTTCATAGTTTTCAACTCTCAAACCTAACTTTCTTGCAATGATTTTATCTGAAGCTCGCAATCTATTGACGCGTGTCTCCAATAGATTGACAGATACGATTCACTTTGGGTCTTCACCCGAATTCCGCGGATTTCTGCTGCATGTCCTTATGAATATGATGGCTAAGATTTACTTCAGATCTTCGGGGTTTGGAAATCCGAATTCTCAATTTTTCCACGCTCACCTTTTCCTGGAGACTTTTACTCGGAGTACACAATCAGTTGATGCATTTCCTCCTACAGATCGATGGTCCCTAGCTACTTCGGCTATTCGGGCTTCAATACTTTCAACACTCCACCTTTCCTTCCTCCTAAAGATTATGATCCGTCGCCACACATCCCTTTGGATCTGACGGTCCAAATTCACTCTGGACTTCAGGTTTCAGAAGTTTCAAATCTCAACTGAAATATTTGAAGTGATTTTTCCTGAATCCTTAGATATGTTGACACATAACTCCCCTGATGATCAACGATTAATATTTTCTTCAGCGATTTCACCTCCTCCTTGTCCACAAACTTCCGAAGTTGTAAATCTTGTGCCACCTATCCATATTGACGATGGACGGTCCCAAATCACTTAGGGACTTCGACATTTTTCTCTCCTATGCACTTCAAAAGACTTAAATCTTGCACACCTTGCCCATATCCAATGATCTGGAATGATCCCTCTCCCTCCTGGATGGATCTTAATCGATAATTCGTGAAGTCTTCAGACCTTCACTCCTTTTGAATATTTCTCCTCGCTATCCCTAATGAGGTTTATTCCTTTGAGGATTTTGATCTCTCATGCACTCCTTGCATTCCTGGGATCTCGACAAACTCACATCGAAGGACTTCTTTGAAAGAAATTCTTCTTGCACTCCTTGTGATTATATGTTCTGGTTCTTCGACACTTAGTCGCTCCTTGATTCTGTTCACTCCTTGCACTTGGTATAAGTTCCTGTCGTTCCTTCTGAACTTCTCTGAGTCAATTCAAGACTCTGTCAACACACTCCTTGCATACGATATGCACTCATTGCATACAAATTCTCAGAAGGGAAACAATTGAAACTTATCCAATTCATCACAAATTCATATGATCAACCATAGATAATCATTCATGAACAAAATGAAATAAAACATCCACAAAATTCATCATTCATTCAATCACACTTCAAAATGAACACTGTCCAAGGAATTGGTACAATTATGTCTGTTCTATTCATTCATGAAATAAAATTACATAGTATTATAGTTCTTCACTGTGTCTTTCTTCTCTTCCTATCTGCTACTCTAAAACTCACTCTTCTCTACTCGTGTGTCTCATACTATACAAAAACAACAACTCTATCTAAGGAGTGGCTCCTCGAGCTCTTCTCCATCCTATCTATAACCTATCCTATTAGTTTCTAGTGGTTACCTACTTTGTCCTATTGCAATAACTATCAGTTATTATCTGATAAGGGATTCCACTCTCTGTCTACAACTCCTTATAGTCGTATAAGAATTTACAAACAAGATATATTTAAAAACGTTGTTTCCAAAATATCTCAATAACTCATTCTGTTTCTGAGTTAAATGTTGATTTAAAATTCTGTCATGTTGATATGTCATATCCCTGCCTCCACGCTTGCATCTTTGACTTTGAAGGTGATGCTCCTGGATCAGCCAAGCCCCGACTCAGACTCTGATTCAGACACTAATAAAGGGAGACAAATAATTGATGCAAAACCCATTGCTACTATCACGATTGCAACAATCCAACCAGAAGAACCAAAGGATCCTGAGGAGGGGGAGCACCTCTTCCATTCATAGATGTTGGTGAAGGGGACCCTGCTACATTTTATTGTTGGTAAAAGAAGCTAAAATAACCTCATCTCAGTAGAAGTCATCAAGCAATTGGATTTTCCAAAAACACCACACCCGCAGCCATATAACATCGAATGGCTTTGTCAAGGACAAGATCTTCTTGTTAGCCAATAGTTCCTCCTGTCATATGTCATCAAGCCCTTCAAGGATGAGGTATTGTGTGATGTTTCCCCACTAGAAGTCCGTGATGTTCTGTTATTCCAGCGATAGATTTGGAGGTGTCATGTTGTTAATGAGTTGCGTCCCTGTAGCATCATTGTTACTCTGGGGGGTCAACCCTATAGGATACCAGAGGTAGTTCTGACTACAATATTATTAAAAAAGTGCAGAACAATAATCTCTCATACCACAAAATTTATCCTCTTCACAAATTGGTCCGAAGAGAAGGACACTGCAACCACTGCAGCCATGACCCAAGACCCTTCTATCCAATAGAAGAAGATCAACAAGATTGTAGAAGAGTACCAAGATATTCCTACTGCACCTACGAGGGTTCCTCCACACTACCCATTCAAATCAATTTATGATAAATCCTTTAATTTTATTCATTCTTAATCTTCACTGACAGAGTCCTCCCATACCTAGGAAGATCATGCAGCCAAATTGGTTCATAACAACCTTCAACAAGCTAAGAAGGGAAACTTCTTCAACAAGGAAAACAACTCACCAAAGTTCATATTCAACAAAGTTTCTCCAGGAACTTGACGCAATGGATACCATTGCTTCCTAATAAAGGAGGATTGATCCAAGAGGAAATCGGTGGCCACCCACCTATTCCACTGCCTCAAAACAAGGGTTTCCACCTTGGCAATTTTTCTACAGGTTTTTGGGTCCTAAACTTCTGGGGCCATTTTGAGGCCCTAAACAACATTTTTTGGTCCCTTTGCAGTCACACTGTAGGAATTAGCTAGAGTGTGATCGAAAAATGGGTATTCCTCAGATATGCCTTTCAAACGAGCTATCGTGTGCCCCAAACAAAGATCATATGCAAAATTTATGCCCTTGGGAAGTTGACATACCAACTACCTCCATCAGGGCCCACAAACCTTTTGGCATTTCATCTTCTAGGGTTAGGGTTTTGGATGTTCTTTATGATAAAAAGGCCTCTAGAGCCTCATTGTAAACATCATCATCTTCTTGTGAATGAGTGTAGCCATCACATCTCTTCTAAGAGATAAGCTACCACCATTCTAGCAAGTCATTCACTCTGTAATTTTACAGTTTATGTAAATTCTCTCATTAATACAAAAATGTTCTTTACTATATCTTTATGTTTATTGCAATATTTATGTGTATATCGCAATATCTCTGTATATTTCATTCTTATATCTCTTCCTTCATTTTTTTCTCAAAATATTCAGGATCAGGAAAGAAGCCTTATGTTGATCACCTCTGTGTGTTTGGATGTGTTTCCCTATCTCATATTTTTTATGATTGCAAAAATAAGTTGGATGAAAAGAGTCATTCTTGCATCATGATGGGATACTCTGAAGAGTCAAAATTCTATCGATTGTTTGATTTTTTCAAATGACAAATCATCATCAAATGAAATGTATGGTTTGATGAGAAGTCTTCTGGAATCAAGTCATTTAATTCCTCCTCTATATTGTTGCAGGATTATCTCTTTGACGTTGTCTTTAACATTGGCTCTTGTACTCCATATTTCATTCCTTCAAATAGACAATCGAACTTTGTTTATGTTTTAACTAGATCATAGACCTCTAAGTCAACTAGTCCATCATCCTTTGTTTCGATTGGTCTACCGAGTGAATACCCTCTGACTTCTACTCGACATGTTGTAGTGAACCATAATTCACTTGTTTCTTATCTACCCAGATGGGATGCCAAGGTAATTGAAGTTGTTGGAGTTGATGTTGGTGATGCCTCCTCTGGATGACAAACTTGAATTCAAAAGAAACATGCCAGCATTGCCTTCATGACTTATGTACTTGAAACTTCTGATCATGTTGCCTACTTGGATTCTAAAGGACGACCTGAATGGGAACATGCTATCTAGACAAAAAATGATTATTTGTTGAATAATCACACTTGGGACTTAGTTCCCCGACTGCAAGGAAAGAACATTGTGAAGTGTCAGTGGGTCTACATGACCAAATTTACCTATGAAGGTATTGTTGAGTGACACAAAGAATGCCTTGTTGCGAAGGGAGTTTCTCAACAAGAAGATATTGACTACACTAATACCTTTTCTCTATCACAAAGATGAACTCTATTCGACTAATTCTTTCCCTTGTGGCTCATTTTGGATGGAAAATCCATCAAATGGATGTGAAGAGTGCCTTTCTTCATGGAGACCTATCCGAATAAATTTTCATGGAACAACCACCTGGTTTTTTGACAAATTCTAACTTGGTTTTTTGACTCAAGAAGTCGCTTTATGGTTTGAAGCAGGCTCCCCGAGCTTGGTATGATAAGATCGACAATTTCTTTCTTTAACTTGGTTTCAAACATTTTGAATCTGATCACAACTTGTATGTACTCCATACCAATGAAGAAACTTTGATTGTTGTTGTATATATAGATGAATTACTCATTACTGGCAATAATAATGATCTCATCCTTAGATTGAAGAAACAACTTGTTGACTCCTTTGACATGACAGATCTTGGTGCTCTACATTATTTTTTTGGGTCTTCAAGTATTACCACTATGTGATGGTTTTTTCATTTCTTAGTCTAAATATGTGATGGATCCATTGATACGTTTTAAGATGGTTGATTGCAAGCCTTGTGCTACTCCTTTTCAATATGGAGTAAATCTTACCAAAAATTTTCAAACAATCACACTCGATGCTACACTTTACCGACAACTGATTGACAATTTTATTTATCTTATTGATAGTCAACTTGAAATTTTCTTTGTTATTAGTGTGGTTTCTCGGTTTATTCAAGAACCTATAAAAAGCCGCTAGAAAGTAGTCCAATGAATTGTTCGCTATCTCATGGGTACCACTCATTTTGGTATCAAGTATTGTTGAAGTTCATATTCGTTGGTTGGCTTCACCGACTGCGACTAGGCTAGCGTCAATTATGATCATAAGTCCACTTCTAGCTATGTGTTTCATTTTAGCACGGGATCGTTGGTGTGGTCTTGCAAGAAACATAAGGTAGTCTCTTTGTCGACTACAAAAGAAGAATATTGTGTCTATGTTCAAGTAGGTATTGAAGTAGTTTGGATTCACCAACTTTTGGGTGAACTTGGCCTTCCTATTCATACCTTGACCACAATTCACCATGATAACCAAAGTGCTATACAGGTTGCTAACAATCATGTTTCCCACTGTAAGATAAAACATGTTGAGCTCCATGCTCCCTATTTGAGACAATTGGTTCATGAGAATGTTGTCTCTCTTGAATATTGCAATACAAATGATCATGTTGTTGATATCTTCACCAAACCTTTAGTTGAAGCTAGATTTATCAAGCTTAGTACAATGCTTGGGATTTGGGAAGCTGCAATTATGGGGGGGTGTCATGAAGACGTAATTTTACCTCTTGAATCTCCAAAGAATTGTGTTGATGGGGGTTGTTGGAATATCAAGCATTGATGGTTCATCACACTTCTCCTAGATTCAGTTGGTTGAACGGTCAACCTACATCTGGATAATGTCGGTCGGATGATCGACCAGAAATCTACATTAGTTGGCTGAGTAGTTGACATGCTTGTTGATCGAACAGTGGACCGATAATTGAATATAGTCGAGTGGTGGATCGACTAGCCCAACAATCGACTATGAGTTGGATGTATGGATAGTCGGGCCGAGCATCCTTGTCAAGCTGACTCGACAACTTGGATTTGGAGGATTCAACTTTAACAATCAACAGTTACATGTGGACAATATCTTCTAGATTCTATGGAAGTCGATTAGACCTTGAGGCTATAAATAACAAACCCCTTAGGTCAATACGATTATGGCGATCAAGCGATCAAGTTGATATCATATGGAGATATCAAGATCCAATATGAATTGTGATGTTCTAATCACAATGTGCTTTGCTTAAGTGTTGTAACGATGTCTTTAGACACCACCTTTGTCTTCGAAATTTAATTCCCTCTTCAATTATCTGCAAAATTATTTGTCTATTTTGTTACAAGTTCCACCCCTTTCCCCAACATTACTTACTATATGAATTTTTTTGTTAATAGAATGGTGATTCCATTGGGGAGGGTCTTCTTTCATTTATATCTCTGCCTTAGATTGAATTTATGGATTTTTTGTGTGAATTTCCTCTTTGATTTTACATCAATACCCTTTGTTTGTCTAGATCTGTAGCACCACGATATTGTGCCATCAATCCCTAAAATTAATTTTTATTTTTCTAAGATTTCTCTAGGAAACACTTCCATTTTGCATACTTTGGTATTCTAGGAGTTTTAATTGGAGAAACTAGTGGAGTAGCATTCTTAACATATACTGACAATTTGAATAAGAGTTTGTGGGGAAGAATCAACAAACCCTTAATGTAATATCAATTTTTAATTAGTTTTACATAAAAAGGGTTGACCAACCCTCATAGTAGAAAAGAACCAAAATTATAATTGAGAATTGCAAGTCAAACCTTTCTAATAAAAACAAAAACAAATAACATATGACTATTCTATTTGATTTAAGGATTATTGAAATAAATATTTTTCTTAATTGTTTAGTATCTAATTTCTTTGAATTCATGTGAGTTATCTCATATGTTTCAACATGTAAACTTCAATCCTTTTATATTAAAAACTTGTCATCCATTCAAAAGAATATTAAAATACAAACTAGTGAGAGTGAAGAGTTCTGAGTCATTTTTACTAACAATGTATCCTAAAATACCAATTTACATTGCATCATTCTCATAAACATAATATTTAACATAAAACTAATTTTTACCTAAAATATCAATTTAGGTTACATCATTCTCATAAACATAATGTTTAACATAAAACTAATTTTTACTTTTTTAATTAACAAGTGCCAAGTTAACGTAACACTTTTACTAGGCTCGTGAAAGCATCTCTTGACGCAAACATGCCATTAAGGTCATGGTCTTGGCTGGAGCATTTTTGTATAGTTCGTGACATTGTTGTATATTGATGAGAAAATGCAAATTGTTAGGAATTGGAAAAGAATTTGAAAATATATTCAAAGAGTAAAAGAAAAGTTATGGTTAATTAGATTTTGAAATTGTAGATGGTATAATTAATGAGATTTTGAAAGATTTAATTTACAGTTTTTATTAGTCTTTGCCAAGGGAATATAGCAATGAGTTTGTTATTAATTTGACATTAATTTGTTTTGTATTTTAAATTTATGTGTGTAGTGTAATGTTTAAGTTAATAAAATAAATATATATTTTTTGATATAATAAAAATATTTGTTTTTATTTTTGATTGGTTGACATATTCCAAGTCTTATTGTTGCCTTCAAGTATTTCAATATTTGAAAGTAATTACATAATCAATAAACTTGGTTATAAGTACCTAGTACCTTTTATATAAAAAATTAAGAAAAAATGTAAAAATGCTAAGTGTTCTCTCATTATTACTATCCATTTATTTCATTATTATTGCATTTCAATAAACTTGGTTATAAGTACCTATTTCCTTTTATATCAAAAATTAAGAAAAAAAATAAAAATGCCATGCGTTCTCTCATTATTACTATTCATTTATTTCATTATTATTACATTTATGCTTTTCTCTTATCATTAATACAAAGTGTAGTCCTACTAGATTAATACAAAATGATATACATATAATTATGTATGATGATGTATGTTTAATTTCTTTTTAATAGTAATTTTGAATTTCTTTTTAAATGAAAATAAATTAATAAAAATATAGTTAAAGATTAAAAATAAAATGATATAGACAACTTTTATATATATATATATATATATATATATATATATATATATATATATATATATATATATATATCCCTTTTAATAATGAATTTAAATTTTCTTTAATAAATACAAATAATAATTATACTGAATTGACAATGGTTTTATAGTAAATTGACAATTGTTGAGATACTCTAATTAATTCAATGATCCCATCTAAATACATTCTATTTCTAAATTTACTTGACAGAAACTAAACTGATATACAACCCTTATTTAATAACCTGTTAATTTAATGTTTCATTTATTTCTACTCTATTTTTATTTAAATTTAGAAAAACTATAAAAAACAATTAACAATTTCACAATTTCTAATCAATTGTGCCGTGACGTTTTCGGAATTAAATTTTTTAACATTAAAACCATTATATTGAACAATCAACCTTAACATAGAAAACATAAAAACCACGAAAAAATCTTAAAGGGAGTCTAGAAGTGATTTTTAACCACATAATCAAGCTATACACCAAAATCTCGCCTTAGACTTTCGCACAAGGATACCTCAAGTCGACCGTGCCTTTAAACACACTGAACTCCTATAGAACCAATGCAATGAGTAAGTGTGATTAAATATAATTAAAAACTTATCCATTAAATTAACTATTATTTCGGGCAGCTGTGTTGAAAAATAGATAGCAGCTTTACACATTAAAAAAATTTAAAACTGTTTTTATTTGGTCTTATATTTGGTTAAGAGTTTGTAAAATTGTGATTTATTGTTCAAAATTTAAAGATATTTGGCAGAAGTGAAAGTCTGTTTGCTCAATGACCATCAGCATGTTATTCCAGTTGATGTGTTTTCTTTGAATAACCATGATTAATCAACTTGCATACACTGATAGCAGCAAGTGATGACTGCTAGTGAATTAATTATTATTGCACAGAGCCGTGGGGTCTAAAAAATAGATAGCAGCATTATCAGTCAATCTGCATTCACTGATAACAACAGGTAATAACTGGAATGAAAATAATAACTATCTCCATTGTAAATTGACAACTGAATTATGATAAGTTTTCTATGGAAAAAAATCACACCTTTTTAACTTAGGTTAGGGCTGATAAGTGCATCTCTACCATTACTTTACTTCTGACACCCATCCTAAGATTGTGCTACTACTGGTAGCTTCCAAGATGAGTCTTCAGTAGCACAGAGTCAGTAGCTGCGTCCAAAACATTTATAGCTTATGCGTCCTTCGTCTTCCTTAATCTTGACTCTGCTCTCTGAGCACAAACTGGCTATCCCCATTAAGACGATACATAAATACGTCAGAATAGTCAATATTTGAATATTTGTGTTTGGGTATTAACTCTTCTACAGGCCAGTGACACCATTACCAGAGCTTGGGTCTGGCATGGAGTACTCTGTGGTATATCTTCAGGTCAGGAGATAAATCAGAGAAAATCACATATAAGAATGACACTGTGAAAATCACATGCAGTTTGGAATAACATATAAGAATGACTGCAAGGGACCACTCATTCCAACATGATAGAACTTCTGTACAAAGAGGGCAGGGAAGAGGAGTCCCCTTCATTAATTCAGACAATTCTACTCATCTACCACTCAATATCGTTATATCCTCTAACACTTAAAAATTGTCCATACATGCATGTTCCTTGGCTCTTTTATGATTGATAGTTTTAGTTACATACATAATTTTAGCTATTTTTTTCATTACAGAATAAAACGCTGTGAAAATTTGTAACCAGATACCATGCTTTACATGTCATAATATTTGAAAATCAAGCATTAGTTATTTACAAACCATATAAAAAAGCTTTGATGGAAAAACAAATATCAACACTCTCTCTTATCTCCATCAAAACTTTGATTTAAAAATTAAACTTAACATACTACGAACTCCAATGTCTACTTCACATCGTTCAAATAATGCTTAAGATGTCTTCAGTAATTGTTATACATGGGTTTTGTCTTATATGTAATAAGTACTTCTGATCTACTTAGATTTTATCTACTTATATTAGTATTAAGTAGTTTTGATGTTAACTTATATGTATCAAACTCTCTTAGAACTTTGAAAAATAATTACAAGTTTTTGAAAGATGTTAACAATATTCATAATGGGTTATTTTTAGAACTTTGAAAAATAATTACGAGTTCTTGGAAGACGTTAACAACATTTATAATGGGTCATTTTCTACACTAAGATTTTATCTTATATATATTTATATGTATTAAGTAGTTTTAATGTAGAAATGCACTGTCATATGGACTACTTAGTATGGAGTTCTCAAACTCTCTTAGATCTTTGAAAAATAATTACAAGTCCCCAAAAGGTGTTAAGAACATTCATAATGGGTCATTTTCCACACTATTTGTTTTTGACAAATTCAAACTTAGTCATGATGTGTTTCTTAGTTGATTTTTCAATATTATCACTTGTGGTGCACCTAAAGCACAAATATTTTAGGGAATGTGTGGAATATGAACCTATTTTTCTAAAAAAAACTTAAGGAAAACCAAAAACCTATAAGAAATTCTTAACATATGGTTAATAATCTCGGATCTTGGATTTTGATATATCTTTTGTATAGAATATGGATATTACATTGAATCTTCTTTTTTATACATGTGAATGCCCAATTTTTACTCAATTTCTTTGTGGAGCATTGAGAGGAAGCATTGAAATCATTGAAGACTGTTGGACTGAGGAAAGCCTTAAGAGGAACGAACCCAAAGGAGAAATATTTTGAGCCATCTCATTACTCAAAGGAATGGATCCATCATTGTAATATTTTCTTCTTGTAAGATAATGTATTTTCTTCCCCCAATATTGTCTTGTATTTGGTTTAATGCATTTTTTCATGCTTCATTTTCATTGAATCGATCAAGTAAATCTAGAAGGATTTCTACTTTGGTTCATGATTTAGATATAGAATTTTGACATTATAGTGTAGGGAAGGCATTTTATCTTGTCTTGCATGTAGGTTGTTTGGATCTAATTGTTCATCCCCCTGCTCCTCTAGCTCAACTTCAAGTTTTGATGATCCATCAAGGAACACAATTCTACAAGTTATTTTATTCCATACTCTTTCAAAGCCCTATTTATCTTCCGTGTATGCTTCACATATTCTTAAAAACAAAAAAGAACACAATTTCAATCACACATATACATAGAGATTTACCCTAGAAACTCACACTCAAAATCTTAAAAACAAGTCTCTAGACTGAAAAAAATGCACATACAGATTCTTAAAATTAGAAAAGAACACAATTGTGATCACATATATACACAGAGATTTACCTTGGAAACCCAAACTGGGAAAACCAACA
>JASDQU011403267.1:36278-53935 GCA_032191745.1 Picea mariana
CCATTCGGGATCAAATATTATTTCCATGGGCTTCTGTCTCCCAACAAAGGATTCTTACATGCCTCATAAGCTTCCTTAAAATATGGATCTTCTCGATACATTTCCTTGAGGTGTTCAAACCCTAAGGTCTCCACTTGGAATTCTTGTATAATTAAACTCCTCCTTCTCAAAGCATCTGCAACTTTGCTAGCAGTTCCAACAATATGTTTAATAACAAAAGTAAAATTTTGCATGAATTCTACCCTTTTAGAATGTCTCTGATTCAACTTTTCTTGCCTAGTAATAAAATGCAAAGCTTGATTATCACTATACAAGACAAATTATTTAGGAATTAGATAGTGCCTCCACTTCTTCAAAGCTTGAATCACTGCATAAAATTCTTTGTCATATGTGGAATACTTCTTCTTGGTGTCATTCAGCTTCTCACTGAAATAAGCAACTGGCCTATTATCTTGATTCAAGACTACTCCAATAGCTACTCCACTTGCATCACATATCACTTGAAATGTTTTTCCAAAATCTAGTAAGACCATAATTGGTTGTTCTGTGATCTTCTCCTTCAACACTTTGAAACTTTTTTCAGTTTCCTCTGTCCAATTAAAATACTTGTGTTTCTTCTTCACAGTGTCCAACATGGGTGTACATATACCACTGAAATTTCTGATAAACTTTCTATAAAAACTTGTTGACCCATGAAAACTTCTTACCTCAAATATGCTTCCTGGAGATAGCTACTCTTTGATTGCTCTCACCTTTTCTAGATCCATCTTCAATTCATTTGAAGAGATAAAAAAACCCAAGTATATGATTTTTGTCTTCATAAAAGAGCTTTTCTTCAGATTTATCAACAATTTTTCTTGATGCAACCTTCTCATCACCAATGACAAATGTTTTAAGTGTTCTCCCTCGGTCTTACTGAAGATTAGTATGTCATCCAGATACACTATGACAAATTTGCCTATTAAGTCTTTCAATACTTCATTCATTAATCTCATAAATTTACTTAGGGAATTTGTCAATCCAAATGGCATGACCAACCATTCAAACAAACCTTCATTTATCTTGAATGTTGTCTTCCATTCATCTCCCTCTCTCATCCTTATTTGATGATATCCACTCTTCAAGTCTATCTTGGAAAAATAGCTTGCTCCACTCAAACAATCCATCAAATCATCCATCCTAGGTAAATGGAATCTATACCTAATGGTGATATTATTGATGGCTCTCGAATCTGTACACATTCTCCATCCTCCATCCTTATTTGGACTCAACACAGTTGGCACTGTGCATGGGCTTAGGCTTTCCCTGACTAAACCTTTATCCAACAACTCTTGGACTTGATTTTTGACTTCCTCATTCTCTCTAGGTGTCAACCTATAAGCTTCTTTGTTTGGTAAACTAGCTCCTAGAATAAGGTCAATATGATGGCTAATACTCCTAATGGGTGGAAATGAGTGAGGTACTTCATCCACCACTATGTTAACAACTTTTTCTAACAGTTCCTGGATTTCTTTAGGTAAATCCTCCACATTAGTATTTGTAAGGATAACTCCGGGCTTCCTCACTATAGCAAACTGCATTTTCTGCTTCTTCTTGACTTCATTCAAGAGTTCCTTCCCACTCATGAGAAGTATACTTGAACTAGCTTCCCTCTTTTCTCTTTGTCCTGTATTGGCAACAACATATGTGTCCTACCATTCTTTTCTAAGGTATAAGTATTCTTCCTTCCATCATGAATAATTTTTTTGTCAAACTGCCATGGTCTCCCCAATAAAATATGACAGACATCCATAGGAATTACATCACATAACATTTCATCCCTATAACCTCCTATTTTAAATTCAACTTGGAATTTTTGACTTAAAATTACTTGATGTCCCTTTTGCAACCATGATACCTTGTATGGGTTTAGATGTGCAGTTGTCTTCAACTCCAGTTTCTCCACCATCTCTGTGGATACTAGATTTTCAGTTCTCCCACTGTCTATGATCACCTTGCAAACTCTGTCTTTTGCCTTGCAAGAAATTCTGAACAGACTTGTTCGTTGAACTGGTTCCTCTACCTCCTTCTCTGGTTTAAGAAGAACTTTCCTCATCATGAGGTTCCTTCTTCCTTTTGTTGCTTCTTCTTCCACATGCTTTTGTTCTTCAGAAATGTGTGCTTCTCCTCCTCTAGTGTCTTTCTTCTTCTCTGGGCATTCCCAAGACATGTCCACAGTATTTCCACAGGGATAACATCTAATTTCACCTCCTCTGGCTCTTCCTCTTCCTCTAAGAAAAGAGATTATTCCTCCATGTTGTCCTTCCTTAGAACTTCCACCTTTCTCAGGGTGACTATGATGTTTTCCATCTTCATGCTTTGGTTTCTGGAACTTCTCTCTGTTGGTTCCCTTACCTCTACTTGAATTTCCTCTTATGTTTCGTTAGCTTTGTTTTTTGGCCAATTTATCTTTGGATTTCAAGGCTGCTTGATAAGAATTCTTGACTCTATTAATAGACATCATGCTGATATCCTCTTATATTTCATATCTCAGTCCATTGATATACCTAGATATTTTTTCATCATCATTCTCTTTCTGTCCAACCCTGATGTTCAGTCTGTAAAATTCCTTAGTGTATTCCATCACTGATAAGCTTTTTTGTCTCAGGTTCTGCAATCTTCTGAATAGATTGATTTGATAGTCCTTTGGGATAAATTTTTCTTTTATCTTGGCTACCATCCTATCCCAACTTTTAATTTTCCGCTTTCCCTTGCATCTACGACCGGCTTGCAGTTCGTCCCACCATAGTGTTGCATGACCTTTCAGTCTTGTTACCGCATGATTCACCATATTCTCTTCTTCAATATCTTCATAATTGAAGTACTTGTCCACAACACGTACCCATTCCAACAATTCTTCAACTTCTAAATTGTCTTCATACATTAGTACCTCTATTTTTTCTCTGGCCCTATTCTTGAAACAACTTTCAATAAGTGGTCTTCTACAACATCCTATGCTACATCTTCTTTGAACTCTATCTCTTCGCTTTCCGCTTCACTAATATCTCTAGTGTTTGGTGCTCTCCTCTGCACTGTTTCCATGGCGTCCAGTCTCATTATGAGTTGCCTCATTTCTTCTTCCATTTCTGGATTCACTATGCGTCTTCTGGGTGGCATGATTCCATTGCCTCACCTTCAGAATATATAAACAAAATCAACGCTTGATACCACTAATGATATCAATTTATCTCCTTTCTCCTTTGTCTGTTGTCTTCAAACAAATTCAATGGCTCTAATACCACCTAATGTAGCCCCCCTACTCTCCCTCGGGCTACATGACCTCCTGGTCAAGGATCTTCGATTCTATGAGCCAAATCGGCTATCTGAAACCTTGATGGTATCACTTTGTGATTAAACACGGGCTCTTTCGGCCTTTTGATGCAGGTTCTATGGCACCCACAACCTCTCCCTTCGCGCTGCTAAACTATCATGTTTCAAGCGCTAGCCCCTTCCTGGATGTGACCTTGGGCTATGACCTCACATAAACACGTGATTGTGATGTGACCAAAAGTGGTTTGGAACCACACCTCTTTTCTCCCCGCAATTCACTACCAATCGCCATGCGTCCTTTTGGCGATACTGTGGTTTCAATTGCAGCCCACTCTCAGTTTTTTAAAGTTCAAGCATCTTATGTCCCTGCAATCTAATGTGATCGTTGATCTTGTGATATTGGGCGGAGCCTCTTGATCAATGGCTCATATTTGCCTCCTTTCCTTCCTTCTCTCTAGATCACACGTTCTTAGATATTTACGATCTATCGACGCGTGCCCCTTTCAAATCAATGGTCGTGATTTGCTTCGCAATTCGGGTTTCATAGTTTTCAACTCTCAAACCTTACTTTCTTCGCAATTCTTTTATCTGAAGCTCGCAATCTATTGACGCGTGTCTCCCGCAGATCGATAGATACGATTCACTTTGGGTCTTCACCCGAATTCCACTGATTTCTGCTGCATGTCCTTATGAATATGACGGCTAAGATTTACTTCAGATCTTTGGGGTTCATAAATCCAAATTCTCAACTTTTCCACGCCTGCCTTTTCCCAGAGAGTTTTATTCGGAGTACACGATCGGTTGTCGCATTCCTCCTACATATCAATGGTCCCCAGCTACTTTGGCTATTGAAGCTTTGGTAGTTTCAACACTCCACCTTTGCTTCCTCCTGAAGCTTATGATCCGTCGCCACATGTCCCTCTGGATCTGACGGTATAGATTCACTTTGGACTTCAGGTTTAGGGAGTTTCAAATCTCAACTGAAATCTTCGAAGTGATTTTGCCTGAAGCCTTAGATATGTTGACACATAACCCCCGTGACGATCAACGATCAGGATTTTCTTTAGCGATTTCACCTTCTCCTTGTCCACAAACTTCCAAATTGTGGATCTTGTACCACCTATCCATATTGATGATGGACGGTCCCAAATCACTTTAGGACTTCAATATTTTTCTTTCTTATGCACTTCAAAAGACTTAAAGCTCGCACACCTTGCCCATATCCAATGATCTGGAATGATCCCTCTCCCTCCTGGATGGATCTTAATCGATAATTCACGAAGTCTTAAGACCTTCACTCCTTTTGAATATTTCTCCTCGCTATCCCTTATGAGGTTGATTCCTTTGAGGATTTTGATCTCTCATGCACTCCTTGCATTCCTGGGATCTCGACAAACTCACATCGAAGGAATTATTTGAAAGAAATTCTTCTCGCACTCCTTGTGCTTCTATGTTTTGGTTCTTTGACACTTAGTCCCTCCTTGATTCTGTGCACTCCTTGCACTTGGGATAAGTTCCTATCATTTCTTCTGAACTTCTCTGAGTCAATTCAAGACTCTGTCAATGCACTCCTTCTGTACGATTTGCACTCATTGCATATGAGTTCTCAGAAGGGAAACGATTGAAACTTATCCAATTTGTCACAAATTCATATGATCAACCATAGATAATCATTCATGAACAAATTGAAATAAAACATACACATAATTCATCATTCATTCAATCACACTTCAAAATGAACACTGTCCAAGGAATTGGGACAATTTTGTCTGTTCTATTCATTCATGAAATAAAATTACATAGTATTATAGTTCTTCAATGCGTCTTTATTCTCTTCCTATCTTCTACTCTAAAAATCACTCTGCTCTACTCTTGTGTCTCATACTATACAAAAACAACAACTCTATCTAAGGAGTGGCTCCTCGAGCTCTTCTCCATCCCGTATGCAACCTATCCTATTAGTTTCTAGCGGTTACCTACTTTGTCCTATTGCAATAACTATCAGTTATTATCTAATGAGAGATTCCACTCTCTGTCTACAACTCCTTATAGTCGTATAAGAATTTACAAACAAGATATATTTAAAAACGTTGTTTCCAAAATATCTCAACAACTCTTTCTGTTTTTGAGTTAAATGTTGATTTGAAATTCTGTCATGCTGATATGTCATATCCCTGCCTCCACGCTTGCATCTTTGACTTTGAAGGTGATTCTCTTGGATCAGCCAAGCCCTGACTCAAACTCCGATTCAGACACTAATAAAAGGAGACAAATAATTGATGCAAAACCCATTGCTACTATCATGATCGCAACAATCCAACCAAAAGAACCAAAGGATCCTGAGGAGGGGGAGAACCTCTTCCATTCATAGATGTCGATGAATGGGACCATGGTACATTTTATTATTGATAGAAGAAGCCAAAATAACCTCATCTCAGCAGAAGTCATCAAGCAATTGTATTTTCCTTAAACATCGCACCTGCAACCATATAACATCGAATGGCTTTGCCAAGGACAAGATCTTCTTGTTAGCCAATAGTTCCTCCTATCATATGTCATCAAGCCCTTCAAGGATGAGGTATTGTGTGATGTTTCCCCACTGGAAGTCTATGATTTTCTGTTATGCCAACGATATATTTGGAGGTGTCATTTTTTAATGAGTCACGTCCCCATAGCATCATTGTTACTCTGGGGGGTCAACCCTACAGGATACCAGAGGTAGTTCTGACTACAATATTATAAAAAAAGTGTAGAAAAGCAATCTCTCATACCACAAAATTTAGCCTCTTCACAAATTGGTTTGAAGAGAAGGACACTGCAACCATTGAAGCCATGACCCAAGACCCTTCTATCCAGCATAAGAAGATCAACAAGATTGTAGAAGAGTACCAAGATATTCCTACTGCACCTACGAGGGTTCCTCAACACTACCCAGTTAAATCAATTTATGATAAATCCCTTAATTTATTCATTCTTAATGTTCACTGACAAAGTCCTCCCACACTTAAGAAGATCATGCAACCAAATTGGTTCATAACAACCTTCAACAAACTAAGAAGGGAAACTTCTTCGGCAAGGAAAACAACTCACCAAAGTTCATATTCAACAAAGCTTCTCCAGGAACCTGACGCAATGGAGACCATTGCTTCCTAATCGGAGAGGATTGATCCAATAGGAAATTGGTGGCCACCCACCTATTCCACTGCCTCAAAACAAGGGTTTCCACTTTGGCAATTTTTCTTTTGTTTCCTAAACTTCTAGGGCTGTTTTGAGGCCCTAAACAACATTTTTTGGTCCCTCCGCAGTCACACTATAGGAATTAGCTAGAGTGTGATGGAAAAATGGGTATTCCTCATATATACCTTTCAAACGAGCTATCGTGTGCCCCAAACGAAGATCATATGAAAAATTTATGCCCTTGGGAAGTTGATGTACCAACTACCTCCATCAGGGCCCACAAACCTTTTGGCATTTCATCTTCTGGGGTTAGGGTTTTGGATTTTCTTTATGATAAAAAGGCCTCTAGAGCCTCATTGTAAACATCATCATCTTCTTGTGAATGAGTGTAGCCATCACATCTCTTCTAAGAGATAAGTTTCCACCATTCTAGTGAGTCATTCACTCTGTAATTTTACAGTTTATGTAAATTCTCTCATTAATACAAAAATGTTCTTTACTATATCTTTGTGTTTATTGCAATATTTATGTGTATATCACAATATCTCTGTATATTTTGTTCTTATATATCTTCCTTCATTTCATTCTCAAAATATTCAGGATCAGGAAAGAAGCCTTATGTTGATCACCTCTGTTTGTTTGGATGTGTTTCCCTGTCTCATATTTTTTATGATTGCAAAAATAAGTTGGATGAAAAGAATCATTCTTGCATCATGATGGGATACTCTGAAGAGTCGAAATTATATCGATTGTTTGATTCTGTCAAATGACAAATCATCATCAAATGAAATGTATGGTTTGATGAGAAGTCTTTTGGAATCAAGTCATTTAATTCCTCCTCTATATTGTTGCAGGATGATCTCTTTGATGTTGTCTTTGACATTGGCTCTCGTACTCCATATTTCATTCCTTCAAATAGACAGTCGAACTTTGTTTATGTTTTAACTAGATCATCGACCTCTAAGTCGACTAGTCCATCATCCTTTGTTTCGATTGGTCTACCGAGTGAATACCCTCTGAATTCTACTCGACATGTTGTAGTGAACCATAATTCACTTGTTTCTTATCTACCCAGATGGGATACCAAGATAATTGAAGTTGTTGGAGTTGATGTTGGTGATGCCTCCTCTGGATGACAAACTTGAATTCAAAAGAAACATGCCAGCATTGCCTTGATGACTCGTGTACTTGAAACTTCTGATCATGTTGCCTACCTGGATTCTAAAGGACGACCTGAATGGGAACATGCTATCTAGAAAAAAAATGATTATTTGTTGAATAATCACACTTGGGACTTAGTTCCCCGACCGCAAGGAAAGAACATTATGAAGTGTCAGTGGGTCTACATGACCAAATTTACCTATGAAGGTATTGTTGAGTGACACAAAGAATGCCTTGTTGCAAAGGGATTTTCTCAACAAGAAGGTATTGACTACACTAATACCTTTTCTTTGTCACAAAGATGAACTCTGTTTGACAAATTCTTTCCCTTGCGGCTAATTTTGGATGGAAAATCCATCAAATGGATGTGAAGAGTTCCTTTCTTCATGGAGATCTATCTGAAGAAATTTTCATGGAACAACCACCTGGTCTTTTGACAAATTCTAACTTGTTTTTTCGACTCAAGAAGTCGCGTTATGGTTTGAAGTAGGCTCCCCGAGCTTGGTATGATAAGATCGACAATTTCTTTCTTTAACTTGGTTTCAAACGTTGTGAATCTGATCACAACTTGTATGTATTCCATACCAATGGAGAAACTTTGATTTTTGTTGTATATATAGATGAATTACTCATTACTGGCAATAATAATGATCTCATCCTTAGATTGAAGAAACAACTTGTTGACTCCTTTGACATGACAGATCTTGGTACTCTGCATTATTTTTTAGGTCTTCAAGTATTACCACTATGTGATTTTTTTTTCATTTCTTAGTCTAAATATGTGATGGATCCATTGATACGTTTTAAGATGGTTTATTGCAAGCCTTGTGCTACTCCTTTTCAATATGGAGTAAATCTTACCAAAACTTTTCAAACAACCACACTCGATGCTACACTTTACTGACAACTGATTGACAATTTTATTTATCTTATTGATAGTCGACTTGAAATTTCCTTTGTTGTTAGTGTGGTTTCTCGGTTTATGCAAGAACCTATAAAAAGCTGCTAGAAAGTAGTCCAATGAATTGTTCACTATCTCATGGGTACCACTCATTTTGGTATCAAGTATTGTTGAAGTTCATATTCGTTGGTTGGCTTCACCGACTGCAACTAGACTAGCGTCAATTATGATCATAAGTCCACTTCTAGCTATGTGTTTCATTTTAGCATGGGATCGTTGGTGTGGTCTTGCAAGAAACATAAGGTAGTCTCCTTGTCAACTAGAAAAGAAGAATATTGTGTCTATGTTCAAGTAGGTATTGAAGTAGTTTGGATTCACCAACTTTTGGGTGAACTTGGCCTTCCTATTCATAACTTGACTACAATTCACCATGATAACCAAAGTGGTATATAGGTTGCTAACAATCATGTTTCCCACAGTAAGATAAAACATGTTGAGCTCCATGCTCACTATTTGAGACAATTGGTTCATGAGAATGTTGTCTCTCTTGACTATTGCTATAAAAATGATCATGTTGTTGATATCTTCACCAAACCTTTAGTTGAAGCTAGATTTATCAATATTAGTACAATGCTTGGGATTTGGGAAGCTGCAATTATGGGGGGGTGTCATGAAGATGTAATTTCACCTCTTGAATCTCCAAAGAATTGTGTTGATCTGGGGGGGTGTTGGAATATCAAGCATTGATGGTTCATCACACTTCTCCTAGATTCAGTTGGTTGAACGGTCAACCTACATCTGGATAATGTTAGTCGGATGATCGACCATAAATCTACATTAGTTGGCCAAGTAGTCGACATGCTTGTCAATTGAACAGTGGACCAGTAATTGAATATAGTCGACTGGTGGATCGGCCAACCCAACAATCGACTACGATTTGGACGTATGGATAGTTGGGACGAGCATCCTTGTTGAGCCGACTCGACAACTTGGATTTGGAGGATTCAACTTTAACAATCAATGGTTACATGTGGACAAGATCTTCTAGATTCTATGGAAGTTGATTAGACCTTGAGGCTATAAATAACAAACCCCATAGGTCAATACGATTATGGCGATCAAGTGATCAAGTTGATATCATATGGAGATATCAAGATCCAATATGTACTATGATGTTCTAATCACAATGTGATTTGCTTAAGTGTTGTAACGATGTCTTTAGACACCACCTTTGTCTTCAAAATTTAATTCCCTCTTCAATTATCTACAAAATTATTTGTCTATTTTGTTACAAGTTCCACCCCTTTCCCCAACATTACTTACTATATGAAATTTTTTGTTAACTGAATGGTGATTCCATTAAGGAGGGTCTTCTTTCATTTATATCTCTACCTTAGATTGAATTTATGGATTTCTTGTGTGAATTTCCTCTTTGATTTTATATCAATACCCTTTGTTTGTCTAGATCTGTAGCACCACGATATTATGCCATCAATCCCTAAAATTAGTTTTTATTTTTCTAGGATTTCTCGAGGAAACACTTTCATTTTGCATACTTTGGTGTTCTAGGAGTTTTAATTAGAGAAACTAGTGGAGTAACATTCTTAACATATAATGACAATTTGAATAAGGGTTTGTGGGGAAGGATCAACCAACCCTTAGTGTAATATTGATTTTTGAATTAGTTTTACATAAAAAGGGTTGGCCAACCCTCATAGTAGGAGAGAACCAAAATTATATTGAATTTATAATAGGAGAGAACCCGGCCTTAGATTGAATTTATGGATTTCTTGTGTGAATTTCCTCTTTGATTTTATATCAATACTCTTTGTTTGTCTAGATCTGTAGCACCACGATATTGTGCCATCAATCCCTAAAATTAGTTTTTATTTTTCTAGAATTTCTCTAAGAAACACTTCCATTTTGCATACTTTGATGTTCTAGGAGTTTTAATTAGAGAAACTAGTAAAGTAACATTCTTAACATATAATGACAATTTGAATAAAAGTTTGTGAGGAAGGATCAACCAACCCTTAGTGTAATATCAATTTTTGAATTAGTTTTACATAAAAAGGGTTGGCCAACCCTCATAGTAGGAGAGAACCAAAATTATAATTGAGAATTACAAGTCAACCCTTTCTAGTAAAAACAAAAACAAATAACAATAGATATGACTATTCTATTTGATTTGCGGATTATTCTATTTGATTGTTTGGGTATATAATTTCTTTGAATTCATGTGAGTTATCTCATATGTTTCAAGATGGAAACTTCAATCCTTTTATATTAAAAACCTTATCATTCATTTAAAAGAATATTAAAATACAAACTAGTGAGAGTGAAGAGTTCTAAATCATTTTTACTAACAATGTATCCAAAAATAAATTGCATCATTCTCATAAACATAATATTTAACATAAAACTATTTTTTACCTAAAATATCAATTTAGGTTACATCATTCTCATAAACATAATATTTAATATAAAACTAATTTTTACTTTTTTAATTAACAAGTGCCAAGTTAACGTAACACTTTTACTAGGCTCATGAAAGCATCTCTTGACGCAAACGTGCAATTAAGGTCATAAACATAATATTTAACATAAAACTATTTTTTACCTAAAATATCAATTTACGTTACATCATTCTCATAAACATAATATTTAACATAAAACTAATTTTTATTTTTTAATTAACAAGTGCCAAGTTAACGTAACACTTTTACTAGGCTCATGAAAGCATCTCTTGACGCAAACATGCAATTAAGGTCATGGTCTTGGCTGGAGCATTTTTGTATAGTTCATAACATTGTTGTATATTGATGAGAAAATGCAAATTGTTAGGAATTGAAAAAGGAATTTGAAAATATATTAAAAGAGTAAAAAAAAAAAGTTATGGTTAAATAGATTTTGACATTGTATATGGTATAATTAATGAGATTTTGAAAGATTTAATCTTTTTTTTTATTAGTCTTTGCTAAGAGAATATAGCAATGAGTTTGTTATTAATTTAACATTAATTTGTTTTATATTTTAAATTTATGTGTAGTGTAATGTTTAAGTTAATAAAACAAATATATATTTTTTGATATAATAAAAATATTTGTTTTTCTCATGATATATTTCAAGTTTTATTGTTGCCTTCAAGTCTTTCAATATTTAAAAGTAATTACATAATCCATAAACTTGGTTATAAGTACCTAGTATCTTTTATATAAAAAATTAAGAAAAAATGTAAAAATGCCATGTGTTCTCTCATTATTACTATCCATTTATTTCATTATTATTGCATTTCAATAAACTTAGTTATAAGTACCTATTTTCTTTTATATCAAAAATTAAGGAAAAAAGTAAAAATGCCATGCATTCTCTCATTATTACTATCCATTTATTTCATTATTATTATATTTATGTTTTTCTCTTATCATTAATACAAAGTGTAGTCCTACTAGATTAATACAAAATGATATACATATAATTATAGTAATTTCTTTTTAATAGTAATTTTGAATTTCTTTTTAAATGAAAATAAATTAGTAAAAATATAATTAAAGATTAAAAACAAAATGATATAGACAACTTATATATATGTATATATCCCTTTTAATAATGATTTTGAATTTTCTTTAATAAAGATAAATAATAATTATAGCAAATTGACAATGGTTTTATAGTAAATTGACAATTGTTGGGACACTCTAACTAGTTCAATGATCTCATCTAGGTATATTTTATTTCCAAATTTATTTGGCAGGACTAAACTGTTATACAATCCTTGTTTAATAACCTCTTAACTTAATATTTCCTTTATTTCTACTCTATTTTTTTTTTAAATTTAAATTTAAAAAAACTAGAAAAACAATTAACAATTTCGCAATTTCTAATCAATTGTACACGTTTTCGGAATTAAATTTTTTAACATTAAAACCATTATATTGAACAATAAACCTTAACATAGAAAACATAAAAAAACCACGAAGAAATCTTAAAGGGAGTCTATAAGTGATTTTTAGACACATAATCAAGCTATACACCAAAATCTCGCCTTAGACTTTCGCACAAGGATACCTCAAGTCGACCGTGCCTTTAAACACACTGAACTTCCTATAGAACCAATGCAATGAGTAAGTGTGATTAAATATAATTAAAAACTTATCCATTAAATTAACTATTATTTCAGGCAGCTGTGCTGAAAAATAGATAGCAGCTTTACACATTAAAAAAATTTAAAACTGTTTTTATTTGGTCTTATATTTGGTTAAGAGTTTGTAAAATTGTGATTTATCGTTCAAGATTTAAAGGTATTTGGCAGAAGTGAAAGTCTGTTTGCTCAATGACCATCAGCATGTTATTCCAGTTGATGTGTTTTTTTTGAATAACCATGATTAGTCAACTTGCATACACTAATAGCAGCAAGTGATGACTGCTAGTGAATTAATTATTATTGCACAGAGCCGTGGGGTCTAAAAAATAGATAGCAGCATTCTCAGTCAATCTGCATTCACTGATAACAGCAGGTAATAACTGGAAGTGAAAATGATAACTATCTCCACTGAGAATTGACAACTGAATTATGATAAGTTTTCTATGGAAAAAAATCACAGTAAAAGTAAAAGTGCCAGTGCCTTTTTAACTTAGGTTAGGGCTGATGAGTGCATCTCTACCATTACTTTACTTCTGACACCCATCCTGAGAGTGTGCTACTACTGGTAGCTTCCAAGATGAGTCTTCAGTAGCACAGAGTCAGTAGCTGCGTCCAAAACATTTATAGTTTATGTGTCCTTCGTCTTCCTTAATCTTGACTCTGCTCTCTGAGCACAAACTGGCTATCCCCATTAAGACGATACATAAATACGTCAGAAGAGTCAATATTTGAATATTTGTGTTGGGTGTATTAACTCTTCCACAGGCCAGTGACACCATTACCAGAGCTTGGGTTTGGCATGGAGTACTCTGTGGTATATCTTCAGGTCCGGAGATAAATCAGAGAAAATCACATATAAGAATGACACTGTGAAAATCACATGCAGTTTGGAATAAAATATAAGAATGACTGCAAGGGACCACTCATTCCAACATGATAGAACTTTTGTACAAAGAGGGCAGGGAAGAAGAGTCCCCTTCATTAAGGCAGACAATTCTACCACTCAATATCGTTATATCCTCTAACACTTAAAAATTGTCCATACATGCATGTTCCTTGGCTCTTTTATGATTGATAGTTTTAGTTACATACATAATTTTAGCTATTTTTTTCATTACAGAATAAAACGCTGTGAAAATTTGTAACCAGATACCATGCTTTACATGTCATAATATTTGAAAATCAAGCATTAGTTATTTACAAACCATATAAAAAAGCTTTGATGGAAAAACAAATATCAACACTCTCTCTTATCTCCATCAAAACTTTGATTTAAAAATTAAACTTAACATACTACGAACTCCAATGTCTACTTCACATCGTTCAAATAATGCTTAAGATGTCTTCAGTAATTGTTATACATGGCTTTTGTCTTATATGTAATAAGTACTTCTGATCTACTTAGATTTTATCTATTTATATTTTATCTTATATGTATTAAGTATTTTATGTTATATGTATTAAGTATTTTATTTATTTATATTTTATCTTATCTTATATGTATTAAGTAGTTTTGATGTTAACTTATATGTATCAAACTCTATTAGAACTTTGAAAAATAATTACAAGTTTCTGAAAGATGTTAACAATATTCATAATGGGTTATTTTTAGAACTTTGAAAAATAATTACAAGTTCCTGGAAGATGTTAACAACGGGTCATTTTCTACACTAAGATTTTATTTTATATATATTTATATGTATTAAGTAGTTTTAATGTAGAAAAGCATTGTCATATGGACTACTTAGTATGGAGTTATCAAACTCTCTTAGAACTTTGAAAAATAATTACAAGTCCCTAGAAGGTGTTAAGAACATTCATAATGGGTCATTTTCCACACTATTTGTTTTTGACAAAGTCAAACTTAGTCATGATGTGTTTCTTAGTTGATTTTTCAATGTTGATCACTTGTGGTGCACCTAAAGCACACATATTTTAGGGAATGTGTGGAATATGGACCTATTCTTCTAAAAAAAACTTAGGGAGAACCAAAAACCTATAAGAAATTCTTAACATAGGGTTAATAATCTCGGACCTTGGATTTTGATATATCTTTTGTATAGAATATGGATATTACATTGAATCTTCTTTTTTATACATGCGAATACCCAATTTTTACTCAATTTCTTTGTGGAGCATTGAGAGGAAGCATTGAAATCATTGAAGACTGTTGGACTAAGGAGAGCCTTAAGAGGAACGAACCCAAAGGAGAAATATTTTGAGCCATCTCATTACTCAAAGGAATGGATCCATCATTGTAATATTTTCTTCTTGTAAGATAATCTATTTTCTTCCCCCAATATTGTCTTGTATTTGGTTTAATACATTTTTTCATGCTTCATTTTCATTGAATCGATCAAGTAGATCTAGAAGGATTTCTACTTTGGTTCATGATTTAGATATAGAATTTTGACATTATAGTGTAGGGAAGGCATTATATCTTGTCTTGCATGTAGGTTGTTTGGATCTAATTGTTCATCCTCCTGCTCCTCTAGCTCAACTTCAAATTTTGATGATCCAACAAGGAACACAATTCTACAAGTTATTTTATTCCATTCTCTTTCAAAGCCCTATTTATCTTCCGTGTATGCTTCACATATTCTTAAAAACAAAAAAGAACACAATTTCAATCACACATATACATAGAGATTTACCCTAGAAACTCACTCTCAAAATCTTAAAAACAAGTCTTTAGACTGAAAAAAAATGCACATACAGATTCTTAAAAATAGAAAAGAACATAATTGTGATCACATATATACACAGAGATTTACCTTGGAAACCCAAACTGGGAAAACCAACAACCTGTTTAGAGCCACACCTCTAATTCTTATTCATCATCTTCATTGTTCATTGTTTACAATACAATATATATAGCATCCTAAAGCATCCAAAACCCCCAATCCATTGACCCGGATTAGACTACAACCCTAATTCCTTAACTGGAATTAGAAAACCATGGGCTAATTCACAAATCCTCCCATGCACCACAAAACCGCCAAAAGAAAAAACCATGTGCTAAAAAGAGATGCAAAAACCACCCCAAAAAATGTTTTGGGGGGCTTCATCACCTCTGTGACCCCCCCCATTAGGGCCGAGACCCCTCATTACACCTGACACAATGAATCAGGCATGGTGTTGGTCGTGCAAAGAATATAACACATACCCAACATCCTCTAGTGGGTAGCATTGTAGATGGGAAGCATACACATGAGGAATACAAGTAGGGTGTTAGGATCCCACCCTAACTCCCCTAGTTAGTGGAATATGTTGTTTATTAATGTATTGAGGGCCAATAATACCCCACAATGTAGTAGAGTGTCAAAAAAAATAAAAGTAAGTGGTGATTTGGTCAATTAAAAACATATATAGTATTAGAAGATATGTAATTAGTTGCCAAGTGAATATTATTGTATTTATAGCTCTACTCATATTGGAGGTTGCCTCCTCAAAGAAATAAGTGAACATTGCATCCACTTCTAAATGTCAATAAACATTTTCTTATTGATGTTTTTTTCCAATCCTGGTTAGGTTTATTTTATTTCCAGAACTATATTTCCTCATGTCTTGCTTTGTATATTTACTTTCCATAGACATATTGTTTATATTTTTCTCTAAATATTCTATTTCAACTAACAAGGAACACCAAAAGTGGTACCATAGTACTTTTCTGTGCTAACATGTGCTCCAATTTTAGTTTTTTTAAAGGATAGAGACGTGTTCCAACATCTTTAAATAACATAGATATTTGTTTTCTGGTGAGTAAACCTATAGTTGGGAAGACTACACATAGAAAATACAAGAGGCATCACCTAGTTGGACACCCTTGTAACCTCTATTGATACCCCTTCAAGTAGTACCACATTAGACAACACTTGGTTATGGAATTGTCTCTTATGTACCTTCAAGCATATTTGAAATGCTATGGGTGTACCTAAAAATAGCCTTACATAATCCTATTGGTCATCCTGATGCTATAGTACATCAAAAACAACACTTGGGAAGATCACTCTCATGTACTAGAAAATATAGTAGTATGGTTTATCCTCCTTAGTTGGTGTCATGAAATATTTGATTGAGTACTATTGTTGGAAACCATCCATTATACTATAGAGATATAACACTTGACACTTCTCTATCCTCAGGGACGTACAAACCCTATCCTCTCTCTACAAACCCTAGCTTATGTTGCACAGGAAGCAAAATTCTTATGCTATTAGCAATATTAGGAGTTTGGAATTCCATTAGGGTAGTAATACTCAGATTAAAAAAAAAAATGAAAATGAGTTTGGGGCCTACCAACACCATTGTAGGAGACCTAGCTCAAAATAATCCTTGTGTGATGCTAATCATTGTGGGTTCACTCAGTAATAAATATTTTTTTTATGTGGACCCACTTTGTAACATACCTAGTACCCTTTGTCAACTATTGAGGATAAGGGGTACTTCATGGAATCACAAATTATTCAGTTTTGTACTCTGATACACATTTATTCATTGTCGTGTTATTAAATTATGAACTCATGCAACACGACAAGCAGGTTCATGCAAACATAATTAAACATTCAATGTAACAAATACAAATGCATTTGTGTAAACATAACAACCATCAATGCTTAACAT
Source organism: Picea mariana (assembly GCA_032191745.1). Classification (NCBI taxonomy): domain Eukaryota; kingdom Viridiplantae; phylum Streptophyta; class Pinopsida; order Pinales; family Pinaceae; genus Picea; species Picea mariana. The sequence continues at coordinate 53,594 of JASDQU011403267.1, forward strand.
AGACATCATTAAATTTAGCATAAATAGTAATAATCCATAAACACTTACATTTTAAAAATTAACACCAATTGGATGCAAGCAAAGAACGTTTCACCCAACCATAGGCTCATTGTTTCCTGTAATATTTTTGCAACAAGGCCACCCACAAGCTAAGGCTATGAATCCACACGGACAAATTAGCCTATGGTTGGCTCTATTCCTTTCACACAACAATATTTTCTCATAATTTACAAGTTATGAAATCTCACAACAATTCCAATCCACCATATTATTTCCCCTCAACTTACACAACCCAAGGAATGGGATCCCCTTCTCTACCATGTTGTCCCTCAAGCTATCCCA
>JASDQU011403267.1:68615-79971 GCA_032191745.1 Picea mariana
AGAAGCTTCAAGTTAATGAAGAAAAAAGATTAATTTTAGTTTTTTACAAAATCAAACAAATGATAGATAATTCTTTGATTATTATTATTTTGAAATGAAATGCAAAATTAAAAAAGAATTTAATTAATTAACATCACCAAATGATTTCATGAAAATGAGAAACCAACCAAGATATTATTTGATGAAGTATTGAATACATTATTCAAAATAGTCAAACTTGCTAACGAGCAAAAGAATGAACACATAATCATAATTTAAATGAAACTAAACATTTGATAAAAAAATAACTTTTTTGTTTAAATTGAAATTTTTATGCTCGTTTCTAACTTTTGACATATACTCTTGTAATAAATGACTCATACTAAAGTGAATGTCTTAAGTTTGTCTCAAAGCAGGCCAAGGAATGTAACTATTTGAAAAGGTTGATTCTGTAGCTCATTATAATTATCAAGATTCTAATAGGGGCCCTTTAAATTTTGTAAAAATATAGGGGGAGTTGTTGGGGCCCAACAAGAAGCTGCCATAAAAGATCAAGAAGAGGAAGTGATGGACTACAACATTGGGACTACTGAAAATCCCAAAATAGTCAAATTTTCCAAGGCACTACCTCCAGAACAAAAAGACAGGTATGCCAGCCTTATGAAAAAAATTTCTGATATTTTTGCATGGTCGTATGAAGATTTGAAGACATTTGACATTGACATCATCCAACACAAGATCCCTCTCAGGGCTAGTTCTAATCCATTCATACAAAAGATCAAGCAATTTAATCTAATGCTGATGTCCATAATTAAAAAAGAGATGAAATGAATGCTTGATACCAGAATTATTGTTCCCTTGAGGTACTCAGATTGGGTGGCCAACTTGGTACCTATGAGGTAAATGAGTGGGTAAATACACTTGTGTGTTGATTTTCGAAATCTCAACAAGTGTTCTCTAAAGTACAACTACCCCCTACCCAAGATGGACCATATTTTACAAAGGGTAGTAGGTGCCCACAAGATTTCTTTGTTGGATGGGTACTCTGGTTATAACCATATAGCAATATGTGAAGAAGACAAGGAAAAAACAACATTCACCACCCCATGGGGGACATTTATGTACGAAAAAATTCCCTTTCGGTTGATGAATGCAGGGGACAACTTTCAAAGGGATATGGATGTGGACTTCGTGGGTGAGAAAGACAAATTTATGGTTATATATTTGGATGAAATCACCATTTTCTCCAAAATCAGATGATGAACATTTACATCACCTTGAGCAGATTTTCCGAAAATTCATAAGGTATGGGATTTTTTTGAATCCCAGGAAGTCCCACTTGGCTATGCTAGAAGCTAAAATCCTAGGTCACATCATATCAGTAGGAGGTATAAAAATAGACCCTAAGAGAGTGGAGGCCATTCAGGAAATTGAAATCCCCTGAAATAAGAAGTATATTCAGTATTTTATAGGCAGAATAAAAATTTTAAGGCACTTTGTGCCAAACTTTGCTAAAATCATAAGGCTTATCACCAACATGCTGAAGAAAGATGTTGTTATTAAGTGGTCACTAGAGGGAAAATCAACATTCCATAGGATCAAACAAGCTTTGGTTGAAGCCCATGTATTGGTCAGCCTTGACTATGCCAAAGAGTTCTTTATATTCTCTTTCACTTCCAAGGAAACCATTGATGTTGTGTTGCTGCAAAAAAATGAAGAAGGGAATGAAAAACCCATAGCATTTTTCAAAAAATCCCTCCAAGATGTTGAGATGAAGTATGATATATTAGAAAAGAAGACATATGAATTGGTAAAAGCATTGAAGGCCTTCAGGGTGTATGTGTTACAGTCTAGCATAACAACCTATGTTCCTAGTAGCAGTGTCAAAGAGATTCTGGTCCAACCAAATGATGAAGGAAAGAGAGAGAAATGAATTTTCAAATTGTTGGAATATGACTTGCACATAATCCCACCAACATGATTAAGGGGTAGGGACTTGCCAAGTTGTTATCAGAATCAAACTGTAAGGTGTTGGAATTGCATCAGACCTTCACCCAATCCAATGCACCCATGACACAGTCTGGACAAAGAAACATGCATATATCTGAAAATTACTCCTCTTCACCTTGGTATAGAGATGTGATTTATTTTATGCAACACCTATAATTCCCACTAGATTGAAAAAGACGAGGGCTAGGTCTCTCAAATTGAAATCTATAAAATCATTCATTTTAAATCAGAACCTGTATTGGAGGGATCATGTTGGCATCCTATTAAAATGTCTTGATAAAAATGAAGCTAAACAAGTCATAACAGATATGCAAAAGGGAGTTTGTGGAGGACACCAGCATTGGAAAGCTACAACCCTCAAGATCCTAATGGCATGGTACTACTGGCCCACCCTTTTCTTTGACATATTCACCATAGTAAGGGAATGCAATGAATGCCAAAAGTTTGCAGGAAAAGAAAAGTTACTCTCACTTCCCTTGAAGCCTATTACAACAAGTGGCCCCTTTAAACAATGGGGATTAGATTTCATAGATGAGATAAACCCACCCTCCAATGGACAACACAAGTGGATCCTTACTGCCAATGACTACTTTACCAAATGGAACAAGTTTGTGCCCACCAGGAATGCTACTGACAAGGTGATTATGAATTTTTTGGAAACCAATATCTTTTCCAGGTTCATCTTCCCTAGAAATCTTATAACAGACAATGCCCAAGAATTCAAGTCCAAATCCATGATTGAATTTTGCGGTAGCCATAACATTGCCTTAACACATTCCACGCCCTAATATCCTTAGGGGAATGGGATGGTCGAGTCATCAAACAAGACTCTCATCGGGATCATCAAGAAATTGTTGGCTGAAAACAAGAAATCCTGGGACTCTAAACTTAAGTATGCCTTGTGGGATGATAGGATCAACACCAAGATATCCTTGGGAACCTCACCATTTCAGCTACTCTATGGGATAAATGATGTCTTCCCTACTCAACTCAGCCTACCATTTCTAAAATTCCTACAGGAAGAAATTGAGGAGCCAAATGACATCCAAAGAAGAATATTTAAGATTATAGAGTTTCAATAAAAGAGAGAAGCACTGAATTAGATAACTGAGGTGTACCAAAGAAAGATCAAAACAACTTTTGACAAGAAAACCAAGAAGGAGATCTTTCAAGAAGGCGACCTAGTCTTGAGGTGGGATGCCATAATGGATGAGAATTCTAAGCATGATAAGTTTGATAACCTTTGGTTTGGTCCTTTTAATGTGGTTGAGGTTCTGAACAATAATATATTTGTTTTACACAATCTAGATGATACTGAGATTTTTGGAGGCCCAATAAATGGGCGCTTTCTGAAACACTATTTTTCTTGAAAGACTAAGGGAAGGTCCCTCTTGTACCATAGTTTATTTCCTTTTTTGTTTTCATTTGATTAGTTAGTTTTTGTGTGAATAAAGACTCCATATCCCAACAAAGGCATTGGGGTTAGCTTCAGTTTTAAATTTCAGAGATGCATGGATGAGAGACAGTGATAGATATACATGAATGACAAACATAAACACAGGTAAGTCAAGAGAAGTGGGAGCAAGGTTTTGATAGGGAAGGCACCTGATATACTATTCTTATCACCTCACAGGGAAGTGTTATCCCCTGTTAGAGCCAATGTTGTAACCTAGGTCTTCACCCCTGCCCTTTCCCTCCTTTAACATATACATCCATCAAAGGTATGATTTTTTGTTTTTCATTTGCTAAGTTTATTCTCCATGATTTAATGACTCAGTGTTAATGGACCCTACCGATCTTTATTTTATTTGCATCATTTTGTTTCTTTCTCGAAAGGTGATTATATGTTTTGGTTTGAGTTTGAAACATATGTCATCATGTTTACCATTAATTGAGTGTGAAGTAGGTCAACCAAGTCCTTATATGCATAGGAAACATCCAAAAAGAAAGACACAAAAATCTAGAGAGGTGGATTTCAGGCTTAGGTCATGAGCAACAGACAGATTAAAACTTTTTGTGATCGAGATTCAACAGTCAATTACGATCAACAACACTTATGCATTTATAGTTTTAAAATCGCGAGAGGTTTTAACCACAAAGAAATATGAAATTTTACTCCGGGACTTTAGTGTTCGGGCATCCCATCTTGTTAGTTTTTCAATCCTAAGAATCCTCGAATGTCGAATTGTCAAAGTGGTTTCCACGTCACTACGGGAGATTGTCACTCTAGGATATTTTAATCCAGAGAAAACAAAGAGCTACGAAGTGATGAGTTGTCGAAGTAGCTGCCACATAACTCTAGAAGATTGTCACTCCAAGAGATTTTAGTCCAAAACTGATGTAGTTTCCTTAAGCCTAAAGCCCTGGAGTTCCAGAGCCCCCGAAGTCTCGAAATATTAAATGATTAAAGTGTCTTAATATCTGGTGAATTTGCTTAGCGATAATCATTGGTTAATGACTTCATGAGTTTGGTCATTCGGGAGATAGTTATACTCTTCATTCAAAATCTCCTAAACGTCGAATTGTCAAAGTGGCTTATCCTCATCAATTTCCTTCATTAAAGTATTCTTTAAATGGGGCCAAATGAAGAAAGGGCCAGTTAAGGTCAAGACAGAGAAGCTTGATGATAACCAACAAGTACCATACTTGAATCTTTGAATCCAGACCCTACAACACCATAATCAAGAATTGGAGAAAATGTATTCCAAACTGCAGAGGAAATATCAAAGAATCCAGAAGAAGCACCAGAAGACTTGTTGGTTTCTAAAGGAGATAATTTGAAGGAATTATAGAAGAAGATTCCAACACACCCAATTATTTCCCAGTTAGCCTCCAAAAATGTGCATGGACACCAGTGCTCAAATCAGAATCCATTTATATCAGTCCTATTTAGTTCTGTCAAAGACTCAGTTCAATTCAACATATGCACCAGTCTAGTTTATTGCTAGTAGTAGTTTTTAGTTGTTTAAGTTTAAGACATTTTAGATTATGGCATAGTAAGTGGTCATTTATGCGTGATATGAACCACTATTTTTTTATTAATTCAAGCTCTAATTACAATTTACTATACTCCAACAGTATTTAGTTAAGTCAATAACTTGTTCTCTAACTAATAGTGTAGAGTTAAGCCTCAGTTCCAGATGGACGAGAGCCTCTACAACTTTGATAAATATGAATATTTTGTATGTTTTGGGGGTTTGGGTTTTGGGAAAATAATATCAATACATCAAGTTGGTTGAACCTGTTCTATGCATGGATTAAATCTTTCTAGCTGATGAATACACTCAAGATGACAATGTTTTTGTCCAAATCTACATGTGTTTTTATCTTATCTTGAATGCAATTTTTGATTTGTGAGAAGTACATTTGATTTCCTTTAGCTATTGTATAAATTGTCTTTACTAATATGAAACCTATGAAACAAAAAATTCTTTGGTGAAGATTTGTTTCCATTGCAACCCGTGGGAGTAATTTGTTTTTGATACATGTTTAATGTCTTGAAATGATATTTTAAGTATTAGACTTCTTGCAACAGATTATTCATTGAGTGGTTTGTTGTTTCCATTTGTTTTTACCTATATTATCTCACTTGTATGTCATTTGTGTGCCACCATCCAAGGAGGACCCTCATCCATATCATTTTTCCAACCCAACCATGCTCTTGTCTTGGTAAAACCAACCCTCTAACTGACCAATAAAATAAAATAAAAAACAACCATTCTAAACTTGAGGTGGCCTAGCTCTGCCCTTTAGCAGTCAGGTGCATACTTTAGTAGCAACATATTGATTGGGAAAAGATAATTGATATGCCACCTATACCACACTCTTAATAATTGTATAAGGACCATAAAATTTGGGTTCCAGCTTCTAACAATGGTCAGCCTTGAGTGAAGTTGGCTTCATGCAATTTTGATCCATGATCAAATTCTCTTTGAGGTTATGGAGAATATCCTCTCGAACTATAAGAGTTTGGTCAACCTTCTGGACCTTTGAGACATCAGGCTTGTATGAGATAATTGAAGGTGAATTTTTTCCATATACTACTTCAAAAGTAGTCATGCGAGTAGTTGTATGGTAAGAAGTGTTGTACCACCATTTAACGAGGGGTAACCATTGAGCCCCCTAATTTTTCCTCTCAGATGCAAAACACCTCAAATATGTTTCCAAACAATTGTTGACAACTTCAGTTTGACCATATGTCTGGGGATGATATGTTGTGCTGAGATGCAATTGGGTGCCCTATAGCCTGAACAATTCTTGCCAAAAATTACTGGCTAGAGGAAATGGAATGAGGCATGCCATGAATATTGAAGATATGATCCATGAAAATTTGATCCACTGTGGATACATTGAATGGGTTTTGAAGAGAATAGAAATCAGCATATTTGGAAAGACGATCAATGACCACCATGATGACAGATTTATCACATGATTTAGGTAAGCCAACAATAAAATCCATAGAAATATCCCACCAAATAGAGGGTGGAATTGGAAGAAGTTGTAGTGTGCCCAGAGATTTGACTGTTTCTCCCTTGTTGAATTGACATACATTACATTCCACCACAAAGTTGTGGACGTCCTGCTTCATACCATCCCCCCAAAAAGAACGTTTGACCATGTTATAGGTTTTGATAAACCCAGAATGCCCAACTATTGGTGTAGCATGAAGTTGGGATAGCACCGTGGATTTAAGTTGTGATTGTTTTCTTACATACAAATGGAATTTGTAGTGAAGCTCTTCATTTTCCCAAGATTACTTTGGAGAAATTGGAGAAGTGTCTTGCAATTTTTGGATCAAGAGCGACAGTTTGGTATCTTGCAGTCATTCCTAGAAAACAACTTGGAGCCAATCTAGTACAATGAAGGATAGAGAAAAGAGGAACCCTTCATCTTCATATTTCCTTGAAAGAGCGTTTGCAACCACATTGTATTTTATTTTATTTTAAATGATCTCATATTCCTATCCAAATATATTGGTCATCCATTTTTGTTTCTCTAGGGATCAAATTCATTGCTCTAGAAAATACTCGAGGCTCTGATGATTTGTCTTAATTTGGAAGAATTACCCCAATAGATAAGAATACCAGAGATCCACAACATGCATAATGTACATCATTTCCTTTTCATAGATTGATTGGCACAAATTGTTCTCCGACAATTGTTTGATAGTGAAGGCCAAAGGCCTGCCATAATACATAAGTACTCCTCCAATTTCTTTCCCTGATGCATCACATTCTAGGAAAAACGTATTTTTGAAGTCGAGAAGGGTCAAGACAAGAGTTGTACACATAGCCTCTTTCAAAGCATGGAATGATTAATCAATTTCATGAGTCTAATTGAAAGCATTATTTTTAAGAAGAACAGTGAGAGGGGCTTCAATTTATCCATAGTTCTTAACAAATTTGTGATAATATCATGTTAAACCAAAAAAAACATCCCAACTCTTGATAGTTTTGGGGCAAGGCCAATCCTGCATAGCTTCAATTTTCTTAGGATCCACCCTGACACCATCATTTCCAACAATATGACCCAAATACTCCACTTCAGAAGCTCCAAAGGCACATTTAAATTGTTTGAGGATTAGTTGGTGATGAGAAAGGAGATGAAGAACTCGATCCACATGGGAAATATAGGTTGTCCAAGTTTTATTGTAGATGAGAATATCATCAGAGAAAACCAAGACAAAATGATGGAGAAAATAATGAAAGACATGATTCATGAGGCTTTGGAAAGTGGAGGAGGAATTACATAGGCCAAAGGGCATGACCAAGAACTCATAGTGGCCCTCATGAGTTCGAAAGTTTATCCTAGGAATGTCAGCCTCTTTCATACATGTCTGGTGGTATCCAGAATGAAGATCAATTTTAGTAAAGTAGTGAGAACCACTCAATTCATCTAATAGACCATAAATGACATGAATGGGAAACTTGTATTTGATGGTGAGTTTGTTGAGAGAACGAAAGTCAATACACCTGCACCATGCGTCACATGGGTTATTTTTGAGGACCATGACCACATGAGAAGAATATGGGCTAGTACTATGGAAGATGACACCCACATCGAGCAATTATTGAAATTTTTTCTCAATTTCCTTCTTATGGGAAAAGGGATAAAAATATGGGAGGACATTGGGAGGAATACTTCCCGAGATTGGAGGAATGGAATGATCATGAACACTGCGGGAAGCGGGAAGGCCACGGGGAATGGAAAATACAGTGTGGTGTTTGGAAAGTATAGATTGGAGGTCAGTATGTACAGATGGTGTCTCAACTCGAATGGAATTGAGTTGGGAAATAATGTCGAAATGGCATTTTTTGAGGAGATTTTCCATTCGATGGGAATTGATGATCTCAGGGGAGCCTATTTTGATGTCGTGGAACTTATAATATTGGTCATCATGTTGAAACTGCATGGTCAATTCCTTAAAATCCATGAGGATGGGACTGAGAGTGTGTAACCATTCTGAAACTAATAAAATGTCACAACCACCCATGTCAATAATGAAAATATGAGATTTTAGGTTGTACTGTCCAATTTGGAGATGCATATTTTCACAATGCCCCCCAAATTTCATGGAACTTCCATTGGAAATCATGATTTGAAATTTTTTGACGACATGGATATAGAAATGGGTTTCTTGAGAAATATGTCGATGAATGAAATTATGAGTGCTACCACTGTCAATTAGGATGATGACCTTTTGGTTTTTAATGTATCCAATTATCTTGAGGTTTTGGGGAGAAAATATACCAGTGAGTGCATTCAAGGAAAAGACCAGTTCAACTTCTGGTGGATCAAATGGTAGAGTGATAGGAGTTGGCTCAAGTAGCTCGGCTACATGAGAAGCCTCGATCTCGTCTTCAGCAACATCCTCATAGATGGCCATGAACAACTTATGTTCCTTACACTTGTGGCCCAAAAAATATTTTTCATCACAATTATAGAAAAGACCTTTGAGTTGGTGTTCGACCATTTCTTCCCGAGTTAATTTTTGGATCTTGAGTGGGGTGGGATGAGGGGAAGGAGTGGAATGGAGAAGGAGAAGAGGGAAATAAGGTTTGTGGTGTTGGGAAAAAACAACCTATTGATCTTCCTTGACACGTTGAGTAGCTTCCAACCAAGTCTAGGGGTGAGTCATGAGGACTTGGGCTCATATATCATCCTTGAGGCCACTGATAAATCATTCCCCAAAAAAAGTATTAGAAATTCACTTTGTTCTGAAATATAATTTCTCAAATTCAGATATAAACTCTTCCACTGTTGATCCATATGGATTTCAGTGGCCTCCCACCTATTCTAACTGGCTCGTTTTGGCAGTTTTCCCCCTAGTTTTTGGGTCCCTGGCTTGTGAGGCCGTTTTGAGGCCCTAAACAACATTTTTTAGGGCTCACAACAAAATGTGTAGTCCTCGGATAGAACTTTCCAACAAACTATCGTGTGCCTAAAATGGAGATCGTATACAAAAGATATGACCATGGGAAGTTGATGTACTAACTTACCCAAACGGGGCCCACATGACTTTTGGTGCTTCATCTCCTAGGGTTAGGTTTTTTAGATGTCTAGGGTTTTTGAAATTCCTTTTTATTGTAAAAATGCCTTCATAGCCTCATTGTAATGATCTCCTTGTGAATGAGCGCAACCGTCACATCTCTTCTTAGAGATAAGACGCCACCATTCTAGCAAGCTTGTTTCTGCTGCATTTTACAGTTTCAACTTATTTCCTTATTGAATAGAAACCAGTTTTACTGTATATATGTTATTTTGTCTTAAGCATATTTTGATAATAATATGTATTCATTTTTTTATGCAAATATATTCTGGATCAGTGATGTCAGAGCGGTCTGCTCCTTGTCCTTTTTAATGCATGTCCCCAACGAGGTTAGGGTACAAAGAATTGGGTCTCGAGCTTGTTTCTCTTGAGGAAAAAATATCTCACATGCCCATATGACCTCTCAAGGTAGAAGATAATAAAGACGAAGGGACGTGAGATCCCTTCAAAATGTTTCTCGAGGAAGTCCTCATGCAACAGAGGAACGAGATGATGGATAGTTTTGCACAAATCCTTTGGCGGATACCAACATGCAACACATCTTCCTCAAATGGAGGTTTCGCCTCCTTGAAGGTACAAATAAAATTTGATATTCTTATATTTGAAGGATAGATAGACGCAAATGTGGTAGACAAAGGGTTGAATCTATTAGAAGGGTATTTCTCTGTCCATAACTTCTCGAATAGAGAGAATATTACTTTTGCAATCCTCAAAGTCATCCCCCATGTCAAATATTGGTGGGAAACTTTCTGTGAGAAAAAGGAAATAGATGAACCCTCATTATTTACAATTGTAGTCACCTGGGAGTCCTTCAGGGATGATATTAAGGAACAATACTACCCTGTTGGAATTTATGATGACCTATACAAAAATGGACCACGCTATGGTAGGAAATTGACCAAGCGGTGCCCAAGTTCACAAATATCTTCCATACCTTGTGCACCAAGTTGGGTATCAAATATTTTGAGCGACATCTGGTGCTCAAGTATCGTAGAATTCTACATATATACATCCAGTCTGAAATGGAGTTTCTGGACATCTCATCCTTGGGCGCGGCCTACCGATATACCGTCAAAATCGAGAAGAAGCTCAAACAAAAGATGTGGCAATTTGGGCCTGGGAACCCCTCGCGGAAAAAGCCAGGAAAGGGCAGCCCCAACCCACAGAAAAAATCATAGAGAAAAGATGAAAAAACTCAAGACAACCAGTCCAGGCCGCAAGCAAAGAAGGACACCATAAAGACAAAGAAAGATACTGGGAAGTGGTGTGACTTCCATAAGATCCCATGGTATAACACTGTTGATTTCCGCTCGAAGTAGTCATTGGTGGCTAAGGTAAAAGCCTATGAATCAGATGTGGGTTTCGATTCTGAGTCAGAACCATAAAGGGGAGATAGATCATAGACGTAGAACCCAGTGCTACCATTTCTACCACCAAGCTCCATCCCGATGAAATAGATGAGCCAGAGGAAAGCGGGCGCCTTTTTCATTCATAGATGTGGGTGAAGGGTACCCCACTGCAATTCATCATTGATAACAGTATCCATAAGAACCTCATTTCAGCAGAGGTTGTCAAGCAACTCTCTCTGCCGAAAACATCACACCCGCAACCCTACACCATCAGATGGCTCTGCCAAGGAAGCAACATCCACATCATCCAACAATGTCGTCTGTAATACAAAATCAAGCCCTTCAAAGATGAGGTATTGTGTGATGTTTCCCCTCTCGACATTTGTAATGTTCTTTTGATCCAACCATATTTATGGAAACGTCATGTTGTATATGAGTCTAGGCCTCGCAGTGTTATTATTACTTTGAA
>JASDQU011403268.1:24156-35678 GCA_032191745.1 Picea mariana
ATATCCTACTTGGGTTGTCTCTGTCTATATACAATAGAGTCTTTATATCAAGTTGTTGTTCAATCCTTGCATTTTAATTTTTATTATATTGAAAATACAAAACTATTAGGCATTTTACATTGATTGGCATTTTGATCTCTTGATTCTTTGTCATTTATCTTAGTGCATGTAAATAAAAATTGCATAATTGAATTGAAAATTGCATTTTTAAGAAACATATCATTTATTGGAAATTAAAGTTAGGACTTTGCATTGTATTTGTCGAGTGAAATATATCCTATCTATTTCGACATTAAATGGTCAACTCGGGGCTCATAAGCTTCGAGGTGCCATCACTATATATGAAGGTCTAGATCTCTAATCTAACCTAGCCTCGCCTAATATATTCTAATGCCAATAAACTCAAAGAATGAAGACCATTACTTTAAATTTACAAAGTAATCTACAACTAGGAATGATAAATTCATTCTTTAAGTGAACAAACAAAAACAACCTATGTTCATGGGCGGTGAAATCATAAAGAAAACTATCGTTTAAAAACAATGTTTTATATTGAACTCTATTCTTAAAGAAAAACTCACTATGAAAAGATTCTACATCAATCATTCACTCTATCACATAACTGCTGGAAAGTACTCTATTAAAATCACTAACTCAAGTAAAGCCATAAACTCATCAACACATAATTTAACAATTAATTAAAAATCTTGATTTAAATTCATACTTAAAATGACAATAAAAACACTATGTGCAAACCTACAACTCAAATTTATAACTAAGACTTCATTAAAATTCATGATCTAAAATGAACTACTCTATCATTGAGAATTATATACAAAATCAATTAAAATGCTATTAAAAATTAGATCTCAAAATTCATTTCTATTCTAACACGATGAAGAAAAATTGACAAGTGAAACAGTCCTACAGAGCGTATGTGCAATTGCAAGTAATCCTATCTAAATTAATAATATATCAAAACTAAAACTAAGCAATTTAATCCATCAAAACTACAAATAAATCTATTTAAATTAGTGCTCTGTCAAACTATCAAAACTAAAGTAAATCTACAAATAAACTCTATCAAAATTATCAAAACTAAAGGAATTAATCTATCAAGACTGTTAAAAAAACCTATCAGAATTAGTACTATGCAGAGTAACCTATAGCTAGGAAGAAAAATACACAACACTGTAATTAAACAACTCTACAACCTGCAACAAAATATAACCATTAACACACAACCATGGACATCCTTCTATGATATACAGAAATCAAAAAGAAATCTGCAATGTACATGAAGATGGATTAGAAAAGCAATCTACAATTAAAACATACACACAACAAACAATTGCAAGTGAGAAATTCATACAATAAAGAGACAATTTCAAAATCTAAGAAAGGAAATTAGATAACTGTAAATATGTGCTGATGGAAAAAATCACCCAGATCATTGGTGGTACCCCTAGCAGGTCATGGCTACTCTTCAACAACAAAAAGTAGTCTTAACTCAGCATGATTATGCCATTAATTAAAAATGAAGTCTAAAACACAAATTTGCATAAAAAATGTTTGAATTACACAAATGAATTTCGTCTCAAGAATTATGTGTGTGTTTCCATTAATAGTGGTATTTATAGGTGAATTATAGTTTGAGAGGTCGACCATTGGAAGGGTCAACCTTCTCTAAAAATGACAATTCCATTAAATGCGCTCTAACATCTTTGGCTTCAAGAAAATCCATGATCCACTCAACGATTAACATAACTGCCTAATATGAGATGTCATGAGATCTGTAGTTGGAGGCCACGAGGGGGCACAAAACCTAGGTTGTCGATTCACCCATCACAGGCTGCCAATGTACCAATCAACAAATCACCGCACTCTGAGTGCTGGATCGCATGCTGGATGGAGAGTCGGATCGCGTACCATATGGGGTGCTGGATGAAGTGTTGGACAATGTACTAGATGGAGGATCAGCCTAAAAATTCTCCCTATTACATACAAATCATGCATTATGTTGGCATAGGGGCAGACCCAGGGTTCAACGCTACAAAAAAGCACGAACAAAACCCTAACTACCTACCCTTTCAACAACACTTGCGAAGTAGATGAAGTCTCATGTGAGGTAGAGATAGGGGTGGTTGCGGGACTCAGGTGTCTACAACCTTAGCTGGGACACAAATCTGTGATTGTAATACTTAACAGAGCACTTAGCACCGATAATTCATCAATTTTTGACCACTATCTACTCCACAGATAAAATAAAGCAACGCATCATTCATTCAGATTTGATGTATTTAAGCACTTATCATAGAAGGGTAGATTATATCTAACATATTCAAGAACTAAGAACATTCACATAGGTAAGATCTAACATCCATATACATCATTAGTGCAAAGCATCAACAAAACTATCTGTCTATATCAAAGCACTTAGCAGCTGTTGGTGTACAAATATGTTCAATATATATCTTACACTCATTTAAATGTTAATCCAGGATTCGTAATCAAAAGAGTTGTTACACTATATGTGTCGAGAACAGGTAACCTACCTAAGTCTATTGCATATAAGAAATAATTAATAACATAAAAACTCTGTTTCTAAGATTTCTAAATACTTCAAATGTCTTGAACTTGGAAGAGAAAATTGATAATGGAACATAAACAAACAACCAATCAAAGAGATGTTATCCTAAAGAAACAAGTCTGTTCATTTAAGGCTCATGAATTAAAGGGATGAACTTAAGAAGCTTGTCTCCTATAGCAATCAAAACAGTAAATAGCAATCAACTCCAATCACTCTTGAAATCAAAACCAAATCTAGCTTCATGTGATTCAAACAAACCAACACAAGGAATATTCTGTATAACTGAGAGAATTCATTATAGAGCATGAATATGGGTTACAAATTCTTCTGGTTCCTTGATATACTAAATCTACCACAATCATAAACTCAAGATATCAGTCCCACGCTTCAAATAATTAAATGGCCATCTTCAACATTTGAGAATGAAATATCTATTAGATCTAACACCTGATTATTGACACTAATCCAAAAACAATTAACTCAATGTTGAACTCTGAAAATAAATTAAAGATCAATCACACACACTACTGCAAAATATCCACACAAACACATAGAACATATACAAGGAGGTTTACCTTAGTTGGGGTGGTGGGCCCTTGCCAAACCAACAAGGAACCTCTTAAGAAAGTAACAGACTAAATCTTTTCACTCACATTAAGGAATTGACATAAAAGATCTTTTGCATTAATTCAACTGGTAAATTAGATCAACAGTCTTTTACTTCATGCATAAAAATGATAGGTACCATCTAGTTCTTATAACATACTTTGTTACATTCCTTATTATCCACCCTATCATCTATACAACATTCCTTATATAAGGTAAGCTGACACTATCAATATCTATAGATAAGCATTAAACAGTTTGAGAGATTTTACAATTGATATTTACATCAAATTTATAGGAATCGACCCCATCCTCATGACACAAAGTGCATGAGCGATGGAGTCTCTCATATTATGGAAAATTGAATTGGGAGATTTTGTTCAAATGCCTTCTCGAAATCTTCACCACCCTAATGGTCCAACTGGTGCATTATGGAAACAAAGGTTTTGGTACCGGAATACACATAGTCGCGAGTCTGGTACTGGAATGGACGTAGAGCAGACAATACTGGAATGGATAACAGATAGTATCGAATCAAAACTACTTTGGGTACCGGAATAGCTTTGGTACCGGATTGCATGATGTCTGGTAGTAACAGAATAACGCAAGTACTGGATAGGCTGCTCATGAGTCAAACTATTAGGACTATACACAATAGAACACTTTAATTGAATTAATTCAAGAAATTTAAACAAAACATGCTTTAAATCATCAATTACCTCTTGTGAACATGAACACGGTCACTAGGTATGTGTGTGGGAGGAAAATAGTCAAGTATAGGCTCATAGCATAGGAAAAAAGGCTTAGATACAAGGTAAAATAGAGAATTATATATGTCAAAAGAGGGACTCAAAATTTCCCCCATGTTGAAGGTGTTGCATGTCCTCATGCAACATTATCAAAACTGATACCCACAAATTCTGTAAAATTGGATCCTTCTCTGTTATTTCTCAGGTTGCAAGATGTTAAAACCAGAAACTTCACTCCTCAATTCCTTCTTGATCACCCTATTGTACTGGAGCAATCGTAGGACCTTGTTGAGTTTGGCAGAGACCTCTGCATGCTGTTCTTTCTATTGTGCATTCTCTGACTTGATATGCATTTCCAATACCTTGTACTCTTCAACTTCTTGCTTCAGCCTCTCAACCTCTGCTATCAATTTTCATTTTCTTAGGGACTTGTCTAGGCTAGGTGTGATTACTTCCTTAGTCACCTCCTCTCGGTCTTCTTTTTCTTTTCTCAAACCCCTCAATGTCTCTTTTACCAACCCTTCTGTCTCACTTATTGTTGTAGCCCCACAACCACTTCCTCCTTCTGAATAACTTGGAATATCCATGGGTTCCCCTTGAAGAGAAGGTATATTTGGAACTATCGCTTGTTTGGCCATGCTTCTAGTGGTCCTTCGTGTGGGTAACGAGAATTTCTTAGATTTGCTGACAGGGGTAGGAGTTTCCTCAAACAACTTTCTTTTCTTAATATTAACACCGGTCGTGGGCCTGGCCACCTATTTCTTCTATGTTCATTTGATCCCAATCTTGAGGCCTTGATTTGTGAATTTTGGGGTTTGCTTCCGCTGACCAGCCCGTATTTCTACCCTCGAATATTGAGGCGTAGGTTCTTGAATTTGTTCCTTCTCTCTTACGAGATTCTTTTTATTTCCACTTGTCACCTTAGTAGTTTCTTTCAATTCACCAACCATTTTTTGGGAAGATCGAATAATTTCCTTTGGAATATTTTTCAATTCTTTAGGGGATTCCAGAGGGGGTTTGACAATTTCCTTACATGAAATATCATGTTGATATGTTTCCTCTTTCTTTGTTTCTTACTCCATGATAGTTGGTATTTAGGACGCAGGAATGAGCTAGACTGTGTAGACCTTTTCTTGCGTTGTAAGTTGAGGTCAGGTGTCTTCTCTACTTGGCTGGCTGGTTCTAATGGCACCTCCATGTTTGATTCAGGGATGATGTCTAATCAAACTCCTAGATCAAAATCTTCCTTTTGTCTTTTATCCTTTTGAATCGAGGTAGGGCTCATTTTCTGGGATTGGGTGGCTTTCCTCTTCCTGAATGTAGTAGATTCCCCTACGATAGACTTTTCTGTCACTGATTTCTCAATGGGATGAGATGAGATGGGTATAACAATGCCTACTTTACTTCCTAATGTCGTTCTTCTATCTTTCTTTTCCTTTCTTCTTGAACCCTCACTATGTATCCTTGCCTCTTGTATCTCAACAGATTTGGATATTCCTGGAGAAAAATTATGTTCGAGTAATTGTTTCCAACTACAACCTTGTGTCCTTAAAGCATGAAAAACCAAAAGTTTGATTAAACCATGGTGATGAAGGTGAGTTTGTGGTTTCTTGGAAATTGACCTCACCCCTCTCGCCATCTTATTTAAACTCATCCATAGGAAGTGGGGAAAATTAACTTGTGGTCCTCCCTCGAAATGTGATAAAATCTTTAAATGATAAATGAAGGTCACTCTATACCTTCCTTCACAAGTGAGGAATTTCTGTAGAATTATGAGAATCGTCCAATATTCCTCTTTGATGTAGCTTCGTGGGACACCCTTAGTACAATCAGGATCTTGATGTTCTGATTTGAGGAATTTCTAACAGAGTTTCCTATCAACAATCACCCTCATTAAGTATTCTTCTCCAACCATGGGAAGACCTGTAACTTCTAATATAGTGGCTTCTATAATTGTTATCTCTATGTCTCCAAACTGCACACTTCCTCCATCATATGTCTATGTGAAGGCAAGATAAATTCCCTCATGATGGCCTTTAAACTTCTTCAAAAATGGCACCCACCCAGCCTGTTTATATTTCTCTTTGCAAGTCTGATATTCTACTGTTTCCCTATATAATTGAAATATGGGCTCATGCCTATCGACCCCCATGCTAGCTTAAACAATTCTCTCAGGTGGATGAGGCACAAAAAGAGGGTCGAGGGTTGAGTATCGGATAAACGTAGGCTATGATAGAGCACCAGATGGGGTAAAATATGCAAGGGATATGAAG
The DNA here is from genome assembly GCA_032191745.1 of Picea mariana. Lineage (NCBI taxonomy): Eukaryota > Viridiplantae > Streptophyta > Pinopsida > Pinales > Pinaceae > Picea > Picea mariana. The sequence continues at coordinate 30,375 of JASDQU011403268.1, forward strand.
GCACATGATGTCTGTAGATGGTGTGAAATCAATGGTAAATAATGCTCATCTGGATGGCAGAGCCATCCAAAGGAGCGTTTATAGATGGAAGTGTAGATTACAACGGTCACATCGATAATCATAATGATATGGTGAGGCAGGTTGGATCCACTAACAACTTACAGACTCGTGGGAAAATTGGTGTCAGACAATATTCACAGAAAGGTGTGGTCGTTATGATCGAGACTCGTGAGTGTAGAATTGCCTGGGATTATTATTCGATATGCTTAGAGACGTGCTTCATGTCATTTCATATAGTACATTAGAAAATCATAATTTTATGTGATTTATTTACCGGATAGACAGTGGGAGTATGAGTTTGATCTGGTAAGAGACATCATGACCTTGCACTCTTAATATTTCGGGGAATAGGGACATCTTCTCTTACGGAAATGTGGTCGAGGATTTTTCAAAGGTTCGTGAAAGAAAGGGCATGTCATGATCTGAGAGAAACCAAATGTTTTTAAATGCATATTTATTCTAATTCCTTTAAATAAAATGAAAAAAAATGTTGAATCTGTCTGTCCTTGTACTAATAATCGAATAACAACTTGGAAATATGATGAGAGTTACCAGTCATATCCTTACCAGTACCAGATCATCTAAGTATTGGATCACCTGTGTGCAGCGTTGGAAATATTATGGGATCACCTGTGTGTAGAGTTTGTAATTAGTACCAGAATAGTGCAGGGTTCCTTATTTAATACCGGCTAGGATCCAGTACCGGATAAGCACAACGAGATGATTTGGTGTAGGGGTGGCCCTTGGTACCGGATGAACATATAGGTGATCATTGTTGCCAGATAAGCACAGATATGAACATTATTTTCTAGTGCTTGAAAAATCTTTGACACAGATTCTGGTGGCATTGACTTGTAGGAATAGCTGGTGTTCTGTGATCAAATTCGATTGAAAAACCATGTAGTTACCAAAAGTTTGTAGAGGAATAATGCAAGAGAGATTTGTAATAGGAGGGTATTATGCAATGACCAGTTACTGAGATGACAAAACCCCTTTTCTTTTGGAACTAAGGTGATCACATCTTCTGCTGGCATTTCCTCTTTTATTACAAAAAAATAACAATAATAATCCTAACTACTACTTTTCTGTGGATTTTTATTGAGCCCAGATTAGTTAAATCTCGTCGAAAACTGGAACTCTCTATACTATCCCATAGATTTTTATCGAGCTTGGGCCAGTTCCTGCTCGTTGGTGTTTTCAATTTTAAAGAGTCTGAAAAACTTAAAGAAAACTCTCTATATTGTCCCATGGTTTTTTATCGAGCCCGGGCCAATTCCTGCTCACGTGCGTTTTCAATTTTAGAGAGTTTGATTAACTTAAAGAAGACTCCATTTGGTAGATGCCCTCCTTATTTGTTTGTCTATATGGGAACACAACCAACTTTTGTTTTGTTTTTGTTAGTTATACTAGAAAAATAAAAGAGAGACTTTATCTAATGATACACCTATGTACAGAAGATGAATTTACAAAATTGAACTTACTATGGTAGGTCAGTAGGAGGGGAAACCCTCTTGCTTACCAGTTGCATTTCGAAACTCTAAAGAACATTTTTGACAAAATCCTCTTTTGACAGAGGCTTATGATAAACCTTCAGTCGATGCCCATTTACAACAAAGGAAGTCTGATTTTGATCAATGGTCTTTATCCTTACTGAACCATTGTCATAAACTGTATCAACCTCATAGGGCATCATCCATCTAGTAGACAATTTATCTTTAAAATTTTTGAATCTGCTATCATATAGGAGGGCCCAATCCCCTGACTGGAAGGACTTCTTTTTAATGTACTTGTCGTGCCATTTGGTCCTTTTCTCTTGTATCAGGGTGGTTCTTTGTAGAGCATCTTGTCTTATCTCATCAAGCTCATTTAATTGTAATAGCCTCTATTTTATAGCTTTGTTCAAGTCCATCCCTAATTTCATGGCAGTTATGAAGGTTTTTACCTGAAATTCTATGGGCAGTAGTACCTGTTTCCCATACACCAACTCATAAGGTGTATGGCCTATTGTATTTCTCCAAGCTGTCCTGTAGGCCCACAAGGCCTCAGGAAACCTATCAACCCAATCTTTGTGATGTAGCTGAATAGTCTTAGTGAGGATGGCCTCTATCACTTTGTTGGTCGATTCCACTTGGCCGTTGGCTTGGGGGTGATAGGGCAAAGACTTTTTGTGTTTGATCTTATACTATTCAGTAAGAGACTTGACCAAATTTGAGGTGAATTGTGTCCCTTATTCAGTGACTATTTCTTGAGGTACCCCGAAACGAGTGAAAATTTCCTCAAAGAGAAAGTCTACAACATATTGTTCATTAGTTAAATACAAAGCCTTGGCTTCTACCCATTTTGTTACATAGTTTGTGAAAACTAATATGTACTTTTTCCTGTGGGACATGGGATTGATAGGTCCTACAAAATATAAGGCCCATTTTTCAAAGGGTTCGATCACTACTTGGGCTTGGAGTGGCATTTCGTCGACTGCTGTAGGTTTTCCCATTCTTTGGCAATCATTGCAGCTGGCCATGTATTTCTTTGCATCCTTGAAGATGGTTGGCCAATAATAGGCAGGCTATAGAATCTTGTAAGATATCCTTTTGTCACCAAAGTGGCCTCCACATGGGCCATCATGGCAAGCTCTGAAGATATCCTGCATTTTGTTTTCCTGAACACATCTTTTTATTACCAAATTAGGTCTAGTTTGGTATAGGGTATCCTCATGCCACATATAATTGGCACTTAGCTGAATAATTCTTCGTTTTTCTCTGGATGTCATAATTTGAGGCATCTTTCTGGTTACCAGATAGTTGGCTACGTCTGCATACCAAGGGGTGTAAGTAGAAATGGCAAATAAATTCTCATTCGGAAAATCATCATCTACTGGAGTACTGTCACCTGTATGAATAAGTCTAGACAAGAAATCAACAACCAAATTATCTTTTCCAGACCTATCTATGATAGTGATATTGAATTCTTGTAGTAACAACAGCCATATAGTCACTCTAGCATTTGTAATAGGTTTTTTCATTAGAAATCTGATAACCGAGTGGCCAGTGTGCACAAAAACTTCGTATCCTGCTATATAGTGTCTAAACTTGTTGATGGCATGTACTACTGATAAAAATTCTTTTTTTGTGACAATATAGTTTGCTTCAGTAGGTGAGAGGTTCTCTAACAAAGTATATAACATAAGGAATCTGCGCTTCCCTTTGTCCTAATACAACTCCCAAAGCGGTATTTGAGGCATTTGTGCAAATATGGAAAGGAAGAGACCAGTTTGGACCTCTCAAAGCAGGGGCATTTGAAAGTTTTGTTTTTAAGATTTCAAAGGATATTTGGGATTAATCATTCCAACAGAATTCAACATCTTTTGTTAGCAATTTGAAAATGGGGGCAGCTAGGCTTGTAACATTTTGAATAAACCTCCTATAGTAGCCAACATGCCCTAAGAAACTTATGATTTCCTTTTGTGAGCTAGGGATCTTGAATTGGAAAATAATGTCAATCTTGGCAGGGTCCACTCTTATTCCTGTACTGGATATGTGGTGACTTAGAACAATTCCTCCAGTGAGAAGCATTCTAGATTTTTTGTGACTAAGTGAGAGGTTGGTCTCTTTACACCTAACCAGTACCTTCTCCAAATTATCCAATGCCCGTTGGAAATCATCCCCATATACCGTGAAATCATCCATGTATACTTCCACACAATCGTTGTTTAAATCGGAGAAAATAGCTAAAACAACCCTTTGAAAGGTAGGAGAGGCATCACATAACCCAAAGGGGTGAACCCTATATGCATAGGTTCCCCAGGGACAGGTGAATGTGGTCTTATCCTGATCTTCTGGTGAAATTTGTATTTGGTTGTAACCACTAAACCCATCCAAGAAAGAAAAATACCTCTTCCCAAACAAAGTTTCTAAGACCTGATCTATGAAAGGAAAAGGGAAGTAGTCTCTACATGTATCCTTGTTTAATTCTCAAAAGTCCACACAAATCCTCCATTTCCCATTTTTATTTGGTACAATAACTAATGGGGAAACCCACTTGCTATCTGATATAGGGTAAATGAAATTGGCTTGTAGGAGTTTTTGGAGTTCTTCTTTTACAATATCTTTCAAGGATGGATTCATTCTTCTTTGGGGCTACCTGACATGTCTGATCTGATCGCTAGTGTAAATATGATGCATATAGATGTCTGGGTGGATCCCTTTCATGTCAAAGTAATACCATGCAAAAGCATCAGATTCCCCTTGAATCATTTTTATCAACTTTTGTTGTTGATCTCTTTCTAGGCTAGCATTGATACATAAGGACTTTCTAGGACTGATTTCAATAGCTTGAACAACTAATTCTTTCCCTTCCTCTATTTGTGAAACAATGGTTGTTGTAGAAGTGGGAAGATGCAAAATTTCTTGAAATTCAGGGCTAAAGATGTATGTGTAGTTAGGGAAAGATTGAGGATAATCGATGCATGCTAAGTGAGCCAAGAATAGACTTAAGATTTGTTCTTCAGTTTTCTCTTGTACTCCTTTCACTTGTTCAAGTGTCAACAAGGGATGAGTGAATTCCTCCTCCCCATAGGGATTCTCCAACCAGAGAGGAACTTTAGTGGCTGGTTGGGAGGGGGGAAAAAGGATAAGTTTTTGACTTTGAGTGCCATTGGAGATTTCCATTTCTCTAGATCGACAACTAATGAATGCATTAGCAGTGGCCAACCAAGGTCAGACGAGTACCACTGGATGTCCTGGTTTGGGGGATTTGGGATGAATTACTAAGAAATCCACAGGGCATTCCCAAGAAGCCAATGTAATTGTTATGTCATCTAAACTCCCCGCTGGGATGATGACGGATTTGTCTGCAAGCTCCAACAGAGTTTGTGTTGGTCATATGTGATCTAGTTGTAGTGTTTTCATAGTGTTCACTGACATCACATTTATTGCTTCTCCTAGATCAATCAATGTGTAAGGTAAGGCAACACCATTGACTTCTATGGTTACCACTGGGTTCCCTGGATCACTATACTTATATGTCATTTCTGTTATAAACTCTGATAACTGCCCTACCACCCGTATGACAGGAGGTTCCTTCCTCTTTCTCCCTAGATTTTTAATGCAAAGGTCCCTTACAATTTTAGCATAGATAGGTATGTCTTTAATGACCTGTAGTAGTGGGATATTTACAAATATGTTCCAGAGTTCAGTCTCTAGATTATGTTCTAGAGGTTCCTCAGTTTTCTTTACAAGCAACCATTCT
>JASDQU011403269.1:3586-13969 GCA_032191745.1 Picea mariana
TCATAATCAATTAACTGCATTATTAGAGTCTGATAATCAAGGAAATCTCAATTCGGGAAGCCCACCTCAAACACCTAAAACCATCTCCTCCAAAAGCATACCAATCGAAATCGAACCTGGCAAAACATTAAATATAAACCCTCATTTGACAGATGTTGAAACACAACAGTTAACGAAGTTACTTCAGGAAAATAAAGAGGCATTCGCATGGGATTACACAGACATAAAAGGAATCTCGCCTGAATTATGTACTCATAGAATATATATTAAGGAAGATTGTCGACCAATCTGTCAACCCCAGCGACGAATGAACCCAAATTTAAGAGAAATTCTCAAGGAAGAACTTCAAAAACTGCTCAATGCAGGGTTTATCTATCCCATATCAGACAGTGAATGGGTGTCCCCGTTAGTAATAGTTCCTAAGAAGAACGGGAAATGGAGAGTATGTGTAGATTACAGAGCTCTAAATAAAGCCACTCAGAAAGACCACTTTCCATTGCCATTCATTGATCAAGTGTTAGATAATTTGTCAGGAAAGAAATTCTTCTCATTTTTAGATGGTTTCAGTGGGTATAACCAGATTAAAATTGCACCTCAAGATCAAGATAAAATCACCTTCACGAGCCCTTGGGGAACCTTTTCTTATAGAGTCCTTCCATTTGGATTATGTAATGCACCAGCAACCTTCCAAAGGGCAGTTTTAGGAATTTTCTTTGATATGATTAATGACTCTATGGAAATTTTTATGGATGACTTTACTCCTTATGGTGTTTCTTTTCAGGGAGCACTAGAAAACCTTGAGAAGGTACTTAAACGATGCATACAAGCCCAACTTTCCTTAAGTACAGAAAAATGCCATATGATGATGAGTGAAGGAATAGTGCTTGGACATTTTATCTCATCTCAAGGAATTCAGGTAGAACCATCCAAAATACAAGTCATTAAGGATCTTCCTACTCCCAAAACCCAAACAGAGGTAAGAATCTTTCTAGGACATGCTGGATATTACATAAGATTTATTAATAATTTTTCCAAGATAGCTTCTCCTCTGTTTGTTGTACTGATGAAAAATGTTGAATTCAATTGGACTAATCTTTGTCAAGAAGCATTCAACACACTTAAACATCAGTTATCTATAGCTCCTATCCTTAGAGGACCTGATTGGACACTCCCCTTTCACATATCCTCAGATGCTTCAGACACTGCTATAGGAGTTGTCTTGGGACAGGAAGAAGATCACCTCCATTATGCTATATATTTCATCAGCAAGAATATGTCCCTTGCTGAACTCAATTATACAGTCATTGAGAAGGAATTCTTAGCAGTTATTCATGCAATTAATAAATTTAGACATTACATTACTGGCTATTCTACTTTTGTCCATACTGATCACTCAGCTATCAAATACTTAATGAATAAACCTATCACAAATGCTAGAGTCACCAGATGGCTACTATTACTGCAGAAATTCGATATTACAATTGTAGATAGACCAGGAAGAGAGAATGTAGTTGCTGATTTTTTTTCTCGATTGACACTTAATGATGATAACCCAGTAGATGATTCCTTTCCTGATGAATATCTATTTGCAGTTTCTGCTCACTCACCTTGGTATGCAGATATTGCTAACTACTTGGTTGCAGGGAAGTTTCCATCACATCTATCCTACCGAGAGAGAAAAAGTATTATTCATCAAAGTTCTCGGTATAGTTGGATAAGTGGGTACCTTTTCCATACAGGAGCTGATCAAGAAATCTGAAGGTGTGTTAGAGAAGATGAGGTGTATGATCTATTGAAAGCTTGTCATGATGTCCCTTGTGGAGGGCATTTTGCGGACAAAAGAACAACACACAAAATTCTAAGGATGGGGTACTATTGGCCCTCACTCTTCAAAGATGCAAAGAAATATGTCAAGGCCTGTGATAGCTGCCAAAGAGTAGGCCAACCTAATCATAGAGATGAAATCCCATTAAACCCCCAGGTAGTACTTGAACCATTTGAAATATGGGCCTTAGACTTCATAGGACCCATCAACCCTCCATCCAATCAAAAAGTTTATATACTGGTCTGCACAGACTACATGACTAAATGGGTGGAAGCCAAGGCACTCCACAGAGCAACTGAAGAAGCAGTTATAGATTTCTTATTTAAAGACATCTTCACCAGATTTGGAATGCCAAGAGAACTAGTTACAGATGGAGGACCTCCTTTCAACTCTCATGGGTTCAAAGCCACCCTTCAGAAGTATCACATTCAGCAGAGAATGACTACACCATACCACCCCCAAGCCAATGGACAGGTGGAAAGCACAAACAAAGTAATAGAAGCCATTCTCACAAAAATAGTGAAGGAAAGTAGAAAGGATTGGTCCTACAGGCTCCTTGAAGCACTATGGGCCTACAGAACTACCTGTAGAAATACTACAGGATTTTCTCCCTATGAATTAGTTTATGGAAAGAGTGTTGTTTTTCCTGTAGAATTTGAGATAAAAACCTTAAGGACTGCTTTAGCTGTCAACCTTGATCTAACTGATGCACAGACAGCCAGGTTGAAGCAGCTTAATGAACTAGAGGAGAAAAGACTAGATGCCATTCAACAAACAACCATAATTCAACAGCAAAGATTACAATGGCATGACAAAAATATCAAGAACAAGCAGTTCCAAAAAGGAAATTGGGCCCTACTGTATGATTCCCGGTTCAAATAATTTCAAGGGAAACTGCGTATAAGATGGCTTGGACCTTACGAAGTAGATACAGTTTTCCCCAATGGAACAGTAAGGCTCCTCACAATCGATGACACTAGAACTCAGTTACTTGTAAATGGTCATCGGCTCCGTCTGTACCAGCGACCTATTTCTAAAGAAGATTTTAAGGCCACATGCATGGAAGATGCCCATTTTCTTTTCTTTTAGGGGGTTTCTACCCATAATAGCAATTAATTCTTTTAAGATTAATTTTCTTTAGTATTAGATTAGATTAGATTTTATTTACTAATAATACCTGTAAAGAAATACCATGCTACAGTCGTTTTTGCAGATTCCCGATCGAAGCACAGCCACCAGAAGACAACGATTTCATGAGCTTTCACGATACTGAAACACCGTTGTTCAGCACTGTTAACTCTTACGATGCTGAAACACCACTGTTCAACACTCTTGACCTTCACGCTGCTGAAACACCACCGTTCATCATTCTTGACTTTCCTCTGTTGCCGAAACACCACTGTCAGTAATCCGCCCCTTTCCTCCATTACTGAAACACCAAACTCATACCTTTTTCCCCCACCACGGCTCGACAACCTTTTTTCCATTTCCGCACCATTCTCACCGACGAAACAACTCCATCCAGCAGTTGTTTCGCCTTTTCCCTTCTGTTGCTGAAACACCAATACCAGCAACTTTTCACTATTTTTCCCGATGCTGAAACACCATTGTTCAACACTTTTTTTATTCTTCCACTCCCAGAACACTCCAGTCCGCCATTTCCTTACCATCCTTCATCAACGAAACAACTCCGTCCAGCAATTGTTTCACCTTTTTCCGTTGCTGAAACACCATTGTCAGCAACCCTTCTTCATTTCCTTCGATGCTAAAACACCATTGTTTAGCACTCTCGACTTTTTCCTGATGCTGAAACACCACTGTTCAGCACTTTTGATTTCTCCTGATGTTGAAACACCATTGTTCAGCACTTTTCATTCTTCCCACTCCCAAAACATTTCAGTCCGCCTTTCCCTCACCATTTTCAGCGCCGAAACAACTCCGTCTAGCACTTGTTTCGCCCTTTCCCTTCCGTTGCTGAAAATCCATTATCAACAACTCTTCATCATTTTCCTGATGCTGAAACACCACCGTTCAGCACTTTTGATTTCTTCCGATGCTGAAACACCACCGTTCAACACTTTTGACTTTCTTCACATGCTGAAACACCATTGCTCAGTAGTTCTTCATCTACAACAATTGCTTCATTCTTCTCTGTTGCTGAAACACCAGCCGTTCACCATCATTTGTCAGCAAGCTTCTACGCCCTCAGATTATAGTTCGCCCTTCTAGTCAGCAAACCCTCGACACAATCAAAGGTCTCCACCATGACAGGACTACCACGGATAGGCATGATATCTGGTTGGCAGAACGAATCAAACGGTAAGGCGAGGTACGTAAATATTATGTAATTCAGTTAGACTGTAGTTAATGAGAAAGGATTTTAAGTCATTATGACCATTCAAGTGCCACTATTACTAATCACACTTGACGGGAGGGGAAGTACACGTCAAATCCGCGATACCATCATTACACCCGATTTCACCGTCGCCATCCCTAATTCACCACCCTTTCATGCATTTAACCACTATTCCTGCATAGTCCCTCGGAAAAACTCACTTTGGGCAGAGCTGATACACAAACTCTCAACGTTGTAACTCACCAAGCTAGTGACAATGGGAGGATCTGTCATAAGAAATGAGCCCGCTACCACAGCGCTGCTCGAACACTATCCAGCAGCATATCAAATCTTCGAGCACGCAGGGTGGCTTAATTACTTCCGTAGGCTTCAAGGATATAATGAATAGCAAGTCCTACAATTTGCCCGAAATATTCAGGAGAACCATTCTGTCGTCGCAGGCATCCGCATATATGTAACAAAAGAAATATCAGAGGTCTCAGGCCTCCCCATTGATGGCACTCGAAAATTCAATCGAAAGCATATCATCGGGGATGTCCAGCAGAGCTTCTTCCTGCCTGAGGAAAGAATTGTATTGAAGGGCAGAGGCATTCAACTCAGTTCACTACCATCCCCGTGGCTGGAGGTCGCTAGATTCATCAAGCACTACCTGACCTATGAAGGTCACTATCAGGTAGTCTATCAGCACGACTTCCTTTTTCTTTCTCATTTAAGGCATAACAGACGGGTCAATCTTCCCTATTATTTGTTGGGCTATTTAAAGAATATGGCACATTACTGTCTAAAGGCAAAAGATCCAACCCTGTCACTTACCCACCACCGTCTTGTTCAATTACTCATCAACAGGGGTTTTGAACAACAAAACCGTCCATTAAATAACCCACCCATAAACCCTCAACTAGCTGCTGAAATTCCTCAGGAGCAGCAGCAGCAAAACCCCCCAAACGCCCCCGAAGTACCCCATATCCCGCCAACCAGTCCAGTCAATCCCCTTACCCTACCACTACTTACCATACCAGAGTCATCCACTCCCGCCCTTCATATTCTCAGTGATGACTCTGAACCAGAAAATGTCGCCTGCCCCATCATTAACAAAAGACCTCCACGAAAACGAAAATAGATTGCCCCTTTTCCACCCTTCTTGTGCAAAAAGCGAAGAAGAGCCTCAACGAGGCCACCCTGGATGACCACTACCCTAGACCCCCCACCTATTCGACTGATACCCCATACATCTTCAATTTACCAAACCCCCGGATCTTTGCCTATTCCAACCTCAGTGGCTGAAACACAAGAACCAGCCACTGACATTGAAGAACCAAAAGCCCAGACATCATTTGTCTCAAATAAAGTAGCTGAAACACAACCAGCTACCCATCCAGTGGCTAAAACATAAGAACCAACCACTAATTTTGAAATTGAGTAAATTGAGACCCCGAATGCTGCAACACAACACCCAGTGGCTAAAACACAAGAACCAGCCACTAATGTTGAAATTGAATTACAGGAATCTGAGACCCCGAATGCTGCAACACCACTCTCCTCAAGCAAAGTAGCTGAAAAACCAGCCACTGAAACTGACACTGACATTGACATTGAGATTCAGGAATCAGAGGTTGAGGGTACTGAAACACTACTCTCCTTACACCAGGAGGCTGAAACACAAGCATCAGTTGCCATTCCTGTAGCTGCTCCACAAGAACCAGCTCATGAGGCTATGACTGCCACACAAGAACCAATCACCTCTCAATCCAAACAAACAATGGCTGATGTCTTCGAAGAAAACAACTTTTTAAAGTCTCAATTAGAAGCATATCAGCAGGAGTTAGCCACGGCAAAAGAAGCATATGAAAATGAACTCAATTCCTACACCTCAAGCCGTATAGCAAACCTGGCAGAACAAACTACAGAAAACATATACAAAGAATATATGTGCTGCCAATGTGGAGATATTTACTATCAGGCTGGCTATAAGGTAGTTCAAGTTCCAGTACCAGGAGCATCCCCCACTCCTTCACCTTTTGAAGTCAAGAAAGAACCTGCTGCAACACAAGAACCAGCAGGCCTTACTAAGCTCAAAACTGAACCTGCTACAACACAAGAACCAGCAGGCCCTAGCAAACTCAAGACTGAACCTACTGCAACACAAGAACTAGCAGGCCCTTCCAGGCTCAAGAAAGAATTCCCTATTGTTGTCAACAAGGCTGTGCAAACAGTGCTCATGGAGGGATTTACACCTCCCAATCAGATCAATCTCTCCACTTCCAGGGAACAATCTACTCAAACCCTGCCTAATCCCACTACTTCCAACGCTGAAATACAGACTCAGTTGTGGGATGAACATGCAGAAATACAAAAATGGAAGAAGGAGTATGCTGAAACACAGGCCAAACACCTGCAAGTGCACAGGCAAACCTGGATAAATCACACCTTCTCAAACTAGGAAGCATCAAAACAGATACCTCAGGTAGCTCGTGAACTTAAGAAGAAAAACAAAGAATTGAAAGACAGATTGATCCTGGTATTTGATTTGATGCAGAAGCTACTGGCCACAAGGAAGCCATCTTGCAACTACGCCTTATTCCTGATGGAGAGACTCATATGGTTTCAGATCAAGTCCATTATAGAAGGTAAACCCCATGAAGTCATTCAATCAGCAGATTTTATCAAAACTTTTGTAGCTGCCTCTACCAGGGATCAGTACCTCCTCTGTGAGTCATACTTCCATAATGAGGCTATTCCAGAAAATAGGTTGCTAAACATAAATCCTCTTGTTGGGGATGTTCAACTTCGAGCATTTACTTCCTTTCTCCTCAATCAAATCATTTGGCAAGGTGACTTTTCGGCTGCCTAGCACAATGAAGATAATCGCCTCCTCTGGATTAGACCAGAACCACAGAGGGTAGCTACCTTTATCTCACAATATTATGAGTTCTTAAAACAACCAGGGGTGACTGAACATGTTCAGCATCTACAATCAGAAGTACTCCAGGATTGTGAACGCATCATCAGATCCATAGAGATTCCTACCCTCCAGGCCAACAACCTATTTTGGCAGCAATCCATGGAGAAGAGACAACAGCACAATCCTTTTGGTCCTGCCAACTTAGAAGTAGCAATCTCCAGGATACCCAACTATATCCAGTGTGTTAGACATTGTGCTGAAAATTGGATAAGGTACCGGTTTTATTTTCCCATTCTTTGGTTGCCAATAGAAAGGTATCAATTCAGTTATAAGCTACCTAAGAAGGTAGAAATAGCAGCATGGCAAAGATTACAGCAGGTGCAAGGGTTCAGAACACCGACAGACAGTACCTCCCAGAGTTACAGCTTGAGTAACTTACATGATCAGAGTCGGTATCAAAACTCTGATTCAAAGTGAGTTGCCTGAGGACATGCAACACCTTGAGTTGGGGGGGATGTTACGACCACACAATGTACCTTTCTGCCTATTCTTTTTTCCACTATTATACTCTTGATCACCCACATTTAGACTCATACTATCACTTTATCTAATCATCCCAAAGGTATACAACGTCCCTTCTCATTACTATACGTTTGATCTATTTTGCATAATATTTTACATCACCTTTGTACTTAACCATTGATTAGACTATAGACTAGCATTGGAAGCCTGTTGCTGAAACACAGTCCAGGTCGCAGATGCTGAAACACGGAGCTATTACACAGTCCGAGGTCCCTGTTGCTGAAACACAGAACTGTCACAACAAGTCCAAGGTCGTTGTTGCTGAAACACAGAGAGACTATACAGCTCGAGGTCAGTGTTGCTGAAACACAAAACTGTCATATAGTCCAGAGTCGCGGAAGCTGAGACACAGAGCTGTTACAAAGTCTAGAGCTGCAGATGCTAAAAGCCATAGGAGACCGCCAGAACCAATGATGTTGAAACACAAAGAAGCCGTTACAATTAGCGGTCAAGTCCGACAAAGTCAAGAGCGCAATTCATGTGGCTGAAATAGCCCATGAATTGCGATGTTGAAACAGCATCGACAACTACGAGAAGAAGTTGTTACTCCAGTTGTAACAGCAATACCTCATCCAGCTCCTGTAATAGCATTTTTGTTGCGTGAGACCAGGACATCTTGCTCCGGTTTAGAAAGAATATCCGACTAAAGATAGGACTCAGATATACATTGTAATTTTTGATATATTGCATCGAGGAGGTTCCCTCTTTTAAATAAGGGGAATTATTCATTCGATGGGGGAAGTTTTGATGTATTGAAAAGCTTCAGAGAGAGAGGGACGTGTACTTCATTTTCAGACTGTAACAGGATATTTTGATAGATGAATAAAATACTGATTTGATTATCTTCTTCTAGCTTTCCCGTTCCAGGGGAATCTTGTGAGAAGGGAGGGCCCACCTTCTTCACAAGATTCACTCGTTAGTTATAGAGTGTGTTCTCTGTTTATGTGTGTTTAATTTTCATATGCTGAAACACTGTTTTTAATGAATTCTGCTTTGCTGAACACTACTGACTCTGTCTTAGTTTATTGAATGAAATTCGTAATCTTTTTATTAGCAATCTTGTGTGATGATTTTGTGAGGCTAGCCAGAGACTGGGTTAAAGGTTCTTGCTCAGATAGAAAGGAATCAGAACATCCTGTCCTCTATAGATTTCATTTACTACTGCAAGTTTGTTAGCCAGAGACTGAGTTAAGGGTTCCTGCTCAGACAGGAAGGAATCATAACATCCTTTTCTCTGTAGATTTCATTTACTGTTGCAAGTGTGTTAGCCAGAGATTGGGTTAAGGGTTCCTGCTCAGACAGGAAGGAATCAGAAAATCCTGTCCTCTGTAGATTTCATTTACTGTTGCAAGTGTGTTAGCCAAAGATTGGGTTAAGGGTTCCTGCTCAGATAGGAAGGAATCAGAACATACTTTTCTCTATAGATTTCATTTACTGCTGCAAGTGTGTTAGCCAGAGATTGGGTTAAGGGTTCCTGCTCAGACAGGAAGGAATCAGAACATCCTATCCTCTGTAGATTTCATTTACTGCTGCAAGTTTGTTAGCCAGAGATTGGGTTAAGGGTTCCTTCTCAGACAAAAAGGAATCAAAACATCCTTTTCTCTATAGATTTCATTTACTACTACAAGTGTGTTAGCCAGAGATTGGGTTAAGGGTTCCTACTCAGACAGGAAGGAATCAGAATATCCTGTCCTCTGTAGATTTCATTTACTGCTGCAAGTTTGTTAGCCAGAGACTGGGTTAAGGGTTCCTACTCAGACAGGAAGGAATCAGAACATCCTTTCCTCTGTCGATTTCATTTCCTGTTGCAAGTGTGCTAGCCAGAGACTGGGTTAAGGGTCCCTGCTCAGAAAGGAAGGGATCAGATCACCCTATCTTTTGTAATCTCAATTTCACAAGTGTGCTAAACAGAAATAGGGTTCAAGGTTCCTGCTTAGAAAGGAAGGAACTAGATGACATTGTTCTCTGTTAGATAGAGTTATATTTTTCTGCATTACTGTTTTCATGAAAGAGTGTCAATACTGGAGTCTCTGTTTGAGAGTAAGGGTCCTGTTCTCTGATTGCAGAGTAGTGTTCTTTCCTGTTGCAAGTATTATTTTAATGTAATCCAGGATTCTTAGATTAATCTTTAAGATATGCAATAGGAAGATTGCTTTCCTGTGGTTTAATTCAGAACTTCAGTTCATTCAAGCAAGTGTGATTAGCATAGCTTCTTTTACTACAACTGTAAGTTGCTTTTGGAATTGAGAATATATAGTGCGTGGTTATCTTTGAAATAAAAATACTTCCCTGGGTTGATAATTTATGTTTCACTTGGTTGTTTGAATTCAATTAAGCAATTATAGTGACCAACAGTTTCTCTAGCACCAACTAGGCCAACTTTYGGAGAAGACTTGCATCTTGGGAGCTACAAAGTTGGAGGTGGTCTACATTGAACGTTGGACTAAAGGTACTTCTTCTGGCCTACTTTCCTATCTCTTTTTGTTCATCTATTTAGATTGTTTTGGGTAGTTTAGGAATTAGATTGTCTTTTAAGGGACATCATAGATCTTCCTATAATTTGACCCTCATATAGTAATAGGGGGGGTTTCCCCACTATCACTAAGCACAAGCGTGGATGAAACTTTTCCAAATTTGTACCTTTATAAAATAGTTGCAAGTGCTCAAAAAAATATGTATCATATCCCATAGATTATGGCTGAAAATTTCCACAATAAA
>JASDQU011403269.1:43329-54318 GCA_032191745.1 Picea mariana
TAATCCTCCCAAGACCGACAAGGTGGACTTAAATTTTGACTTTGAAGGGGCATTAGCAAAAATGCATGTGACCATTACCTTGAGAGAAGTCATCAAGGTCCCATCTGTCAAAGAAAGGTTTGAAATTTTTTTCAAAGGCTCAGATTGACCAATGGACCCTCCTATTATGATACAAAAAAATCCATTTAGGGTTCAGTATGATGGACATCCACCTTTATTAATTAATTTATTGATCAATAAAAAATTCCTTAAAAATTGTATGCTTGATTCAGGGGCAGGTGCTAACATGATGTCTTTGAAGGTCATGGAAAAATTCGGTCTAAAGGTCACACAACCTTACAGGAATGTGTGTGGATTTGAGTCCAAATCCATACCCACTCATGGGTTTGTAGAATTATTCCTTGGAAGATGCCCTGAGACATTGATCCACATGGACATTATAGTGGTGGATGTCCTAGATGTGTGGGGAATGCTATTATCCAAGAATTTTTCTGCCATGTTGGGAGGCACCCTAGAGATGGATCTCACTTATATTAATGTTCCTATGAATGAGAGAAAAAAAAGTCGCCTCCCGAATGTGCCAATGACCAAAATCCATGTGAAATAAATTCATGATGATATTGGAACTAACAAAACACATAAACCGGTCAAAGAGAGTCTTCTTGCATTTTCCCTTGATGACATGCCTTTTTCTACAAAAGAAGACTTTGATCAGATACAATGGCTGAAGAAGGAGGAATATCAACAAATCTTGAGAAAATATAAAGACAAAGAAGTTCGGGTTGTCAAATTATTGAAGAAAGGAGAAGATGACATACTGATCTGACCATCCCAGCAAGAGGTTTTCACAGCGAAATCCCACCCTCCTCCCTCAAGACGATACACCAGGGTTGTACAAGAAACAAACAAATTCAATACCAAGGATTACAAAGAGGGAGATGCAATCTGGATGTGGGATACAAAGAAGGGAGAGCCTACTCATGTCAATGGAAGTGTGCAATTTTGGATTGGACCCTTCAGAGTTGGAAGAAAGTCAGTCAATGATGCCTACTATTTGTCTACATTGGAAAGAAGAAGGTGCCAATTACCAGTTGGTGGACACCTAATCAAACCCCATCAGGGGGAAGAGACTTGACATCACAGGTATGTACATGTAAGTAGGTATGAATTTTCATTCATTGTATATACCATTATCATTTCATGCTAGAGTAGTTGTATTTCCATTTGTATATATGCTTGCTTACTTTCATTTTCTTGTACCATATATGAGCCATGGGTGATATCACCACCACAAATGATTACTAATCATTTTTCTTTTAGATCAAGCAGGTCAYGGGTCATGCAAGAGATGTTGAGTTTCTCATGCTCTCTATGGTGAGCACATGTTGTTGGGTTGGATCCATATGTTATCCRCTAGCCTAGGGATAACTAAGGAGATTATGTCTCAAGACCCACATGTCCTAGACATGGAGTACCAAATTCCATTTTGACTTGATCCTGGCCCTAGAGGGCCCATACTTATTCTTCAATGCCTCCACCTTGTCAGTAGAGGAAGTATCCATCCCATCGACCTGGTCCTTCAGTAGCAATTGGTCTTTCTCCATGAGATAATGAGTCCAGGTATCATGGTATGTGTCACTCTGATTCTCAAAACATTTAAATATGTGCATTTAATTATTTTTACTTATGATGTGTTCTTGGACCTTATGCCTTTCCACTTGTCCACACCTGGGGGGAATGACAGGATGCCCTAACAAGTTGGTTCCCTTAGGATTTGATTTTCCACTGGGTGGGTTCATGAAAGGTCATTGTCCATTCCCACCATACTTATCACTTTTCATCATTTTCCCTCTCATCCATCCCCTACATTGGTTTGAGAATTGGGTTTTCCAAGCTAGCAAAGGGTTGTACCTTACCTTTTGGGAAGAAGGGGCTAAATTCCTAGAGGGAAAAGTATTTGGAAAAAATATGAAGGCTAAACGAACAAAACCTTAATATGCTTCGCCTAGGGATCCATGAGAAAGAAACAAAAGGATTCTCAACAAGAAATGGAGGGACCCATAAAATAATAAAATCAAGACCTAGTTGGAGGATAGGGGGTCTCATAATGAGCCAGCCTATTAGGTCCATGGGAATGTAGCGGTATGACACTACCATTCATATTTTCACAATGCCAAGGTAGTGTCTCTTGGTGGCATAGTCAAGAGAAAGGGGGTCTCATCACGAGCCATACTTCTCATCTCCACAAAATGCTTATGGGTAACATTTTCACCACTAGTCACCACACTAGGGAAGTGTCCCCTAACTAGTCTCCTGAAAGAAAAAGCAATAAGATAAAAAGGTAAAAGGCATTGAATGGGTTTGGAAAGATTTTCATCCATGACAAGATGTTTCTCACCCTCTTCAAAGGCACCCACAAGTAAGCCATACATTCCCCTATCATCACTGCACCCATTTCTCAAACATGCTTACATGACCTCATCCACTTACATGACCTGGATTTTCCTTCACCTGGAAGCATCCCATGTCAATTGATAATTATCCCAATAGGACCTCCTTAAACCCTCTCTAAACCTGTCTTGTAGAGTAGTATAATGTCTTTGAGCACTTTTATGGGAAAGGGGGGTTTTATGCACATGTTTAGATAACTTGATTATTAGACGTGATTGACATTTCTATGATCCTTGTGACTTATGAGTCCATGGATGGAATACTTGTTGTTGTTGCAGAGATACACCTGATGGACAAGTACACATGGGGAGATGATTAGTTCAGACCTATTATCCCCTAACCTAGGGATAACTAAGGAGATTATGTCTCCAGGCCAACAGATCCTAGACATGGACTACCAAGAGCCAGATCGACTTGAGAATAGCCCTGAAGGGCCCATTCTTTTCCTCTTCAGTGCCTTCACTTTGTTAGTAGTAGAAAAATCCTTCACATCAACTTGGTCCTGCAGTAGAAATGGATTTTTCTCCATGAGGTAATGAGCACGAGTATCATGGTATGTGTCACTATGATTCTCAAAACAATTGAATATGTGCATTTAATTCCTTTTTCTTATAACATGTTCTTGGACCTTATGCCTTTCCACTTGACCCAACCTGGGGGGAATGACAGGATGCCCTAGTAAGATGGTTCCCATAGGGTTTGAGTTCCCAGTAGGGGGAATTCATGAAAGTTCATCATTTGTCCCCACCATGCTTACCAATTTTCATCTTTTTCCCGCTCATCCATCCCATTACACTAGTCCAGGCATTGGGTTGGCCAAATATATAAGGTTTGTACCTTACCTTGTGGGAAGAAGGGGATAAAGGCCTAGGGGGTAAAAGTAGTTGGAAGAAGATAAAATACAAAATAATGAAACCTTGAGATGCTTCTCCTAGGGATCCCCAAGAAAGCAATAAAAATCTTCTCAACAAGAAACAAAGGGACCCATAAAAAATAATAAATCAAGACCTAGTTGGAGGATATGGGGTCTCATCACGAACCAACTTATTAGGTCCATGAGAATGTATCGGTATAACACTACCAACAACGATTCACCATGCCAGGGTAGTGGATCTTGGTGGCATAGCCAAGAGAAATGGGGTCTCATCATGAACCAACCTTCTCATTTCCGTGAAATGTTTGTGGGTAACATTGCCACCACTGGTCACCATGCCAGGGCAGTGTCCCCCAATTAGTCTCTTGAAATAAAAATAAATAAAGAATAAATATAAAATGCATGAATGGGCTTGGAAAATTTTCATCCATGACAAGGTGCGTCTCACCCTCTTCAGAGGAACCCACAGGTAAGACATGCATTTCCCTGCTATCAATGCACCCATTTCTCAAACATCCCTTACCACCTCATCCACTCACATGGCATGGAATTGACTTTACCCAGGAACATCCCACATCCAATGAGCATTAGTCCAATAGGACATCCTAGCATCCCCTTCAAACTTGGCCTGTAGAATAGAATAACATCTTTGAGCACTTGTCTAGGTAAAGCGGGTTCTGTGCACATGTTTAAATAACTTGATGATTAGATGTGATTTACATTTCTATGATCCATGTGACTTATGATCCCATGGAGGGCGTATTTGTTGACATTGCAGGGCCACACTCGATGGACATGTACATATGGGGAGATGATTAGTTCGGACCTCCATAGGGCTAAGATCCCACCAGATGGATGCTAATACCTCGGCTAGGGGCAAAGACAGATAGGATGATTTCACAAAGAGAGAGGAGGACATTTCACCAGGGGCAGCTTGGCAGGCCTTGACCTAAGGGGTTGTGTTCTTTTCACCATGATGTAGGCCTTGGAAGGCCCATGATGTCACCCAAGTCTCCCATGACATCACCCAACATTTTGGATGTTTTGGAGGCAGTTGTGTGCCAAGTGGCACATGTGGCATGATCCTAAGGCCAAAGGAGGCCTAACATTTTTATCTAGGAGGCCAACATTGCCCAAGAAGGGCCTAAAGTCACCCTAAAAGGCCATGATGTCACGTTTATAGCTTGTTTTAGGCTTTGATTATGACATTTAATGTAAAAATTGGATATTATGTGTAACATGCCAGGTCGGCCTTTTTTTAGCTAATCATGGTCATTGTAATTGTATAAATAAGGGGAAAATCACTCTTATTTTTCATCATCTTTTACTCACACTTGTAAGGACCGCAATTTTCACCCTCCTTAGGGTTTCTTGGCTGAAATTTTAGGCACACTTGTTGAGGAAGGCTAAATTTGGATTATTTTGGCAAGTTTCTTGGTGGATATGTTCAACTAGGGTTCTTCTTGATGAATTATTGATGTATGTAAGTGATATTTCTGAAATTCTTCTTAATTGAATGGTTATAGTTTTATTTATATTGCATTTACATTCAAGATTATGAAATTGCTTGATTAAACCCTAGGAAGACTAGCCCATGTTATTGTCCTAGCTTCAAAATCTTTCACCTACTAGATCCTATCAAAAGGCCATTTTTCTTGAAGCATGTGCTAAGGCATTGCCATTGCAACACCTTAGCAACCATTGCTTCATCTTAGCCATTTTTTCTTCATCATTGAGTTAAGGAGGGAGGATATTCTACTAAGGCCTAGGGTTACCTACACCTTAGTAGTAGTTTCCCCTAGGATTTGATAGTTGGAGCCTTGGGTTATGAACACTCCAATCTATCAATGTCTCTTGTCCTTGACTCTCCTACTATCATTTCTTCAACATTTGTTGTCACATCATTGACTCCATTTTCCCTAAATCACTAGTCTAAGTCCTCCTTTGAGTAATTGATCAAAACAACCATCAAAACCTATTGTTTGAGCTTCCTACTAACCATCTCTAACCCTAGAATAACCTAACATACTAACAATATTTCCGATGTTACTAAAGTAAGCTACAACCATTAAATGCAACATTAAAAGCTTCTAAAATCAATTGAGAAGGTTGATTTATACATTGTCTTGTTTCCTTCTAAACAAATGCTAGTATTATGATTTCAATGGTTGATGATTCTTAGTCATTTTGGAAGCTATTTCAAGGCATTTAATGTGAAGTATTGCCTTATAACTATTGTTGTTATAATTTTTTGTTTACTTCATCATTATCAGCCAATTACTTTTATTGTGAAGGTCTATGGTTTTATGAAGTGCCAACCAACAAGTGTACTTGCAAATATATATAGTTTTCTTATTTCTTTGTTCTGGGCAGATACACTTTGACATATTATATTTTCATTGGTTATAAAACCAAACTTTCTGATTGGTGGTGACTTGTGAGAGGGGATATTTATCTAGCCACTTTGACTTTTCCTGCTCAAACCCCCAGGTCATCGGGGACGTATCCCCTGGGCTTACCACCCTAAATAGAAAGAGACATCCTTTTGAGGTGGCAGTGATAGGATAGTCTCTAGTCACACCAATTTTCTTTCCCTTTACCTTTCCATCAATCAAAGTACAAATTCTATGATAACAGGACCTCCATAGGGATAAACTCCAATGAGATGAATGTTGACACCCCAGCTAGGGGAAGACACATATCAGAAGCTTGCACCAGAGAGAGAGGATGACGTTCCACCAGAGATAGCATGCCAAGCCTGGACCCAGGGGAGTATTTCCCTCCCACTATGATGTTTTCCTTGGAAGGCCCATGACGTCACCTCTGTGACCCTTGACGTTACCCATAATTTGATGGACACTTTGGAGGCAGTTATATGCCAAGTGGCATGTGTGGCTTGATCCAAAGGCCTTGGGAGACCTAACTTTTTTCTCCTGGAGGCCAACGTTTCACCTAAGAGGCCCATTGTCACCCTATAAGGGAATGATGTCACATTTTATGCTTCATTTAGAGTTTAATTTGTCATTTTTATGTAAAAACTGAATATTACATGTAAACTGGCCATGTTAGCCTTTTTTACCTAATTTGTAAATTAAAGGTCATTTGTATTGTATAAATAAGGGGAAAATATCACTTGTTTTTTATCATATTTCACTCACACTTACTGAGGTATTAAATTTGTTCCCTACTTAGGGTTTATTGCCTAAAATTTGGTGCACACTTCTTGAAGGAGGCTAGTTTTGGTGTATTTTGGCATTTTTCTTGGTGGAAATTCTTCAACTAGGCTTATTGCTACATGATTATTGGTGAATGTAAGTAAACATTTTCAATTCTTATTCATTTTGAATGGTTATGGTGTATTTATCTTGCATTTCTTCCAAGATTATGAAATTGCTAGCTTAAAACCCTAGGAGGTTAAAGCACATGTTATTGTTCTTTCCTTAACAACTTTTCACCTACTAGATTGTGCTAGAAACCCTACTTTCTTGAAGCTTTGAGATAAGGGCCTTGACATTGCAACACCCTAGCATCATTTTCTTCATTTTTTCATCATCTACTTCATCCTTGAGCTAAAGAAGGAGGAAAATTCTAGGGCCTAGGGTTACCTAGTTCCTACAGGCCATTTTCCCACTAGGGTTTAGTGATTGAAGCCTTGGGTTACCAAAAATTCAATCATTGACTTTCTTGTCTCTAGCTCTAAAATTGTCATCTTTTCCTTCAAGATTGTTGCTACTAAAAGTGACTCCATTAACCATAAAGGCATTGATCTAAGCCTTGCACTTGATTGATTGATGAAAACAACTCTCAAAAATTTTACCTCAAGCTATCTACTAACCTATTCTAACCCTAGAATAGACTAATTTACTAACCTACTTGCTTGTATTACAAAAGTAATATAAAACCATTTATTTCAGTAAAAAAAACACTTAAAATCAATTGTATGGTTTATTTATACACTGCCTAATTAGCTTCTCACAACTACTAGCACATTGTTGTTATTGAGTTATTATTTTTGTTCATTGTGAAGCTCTTTCAAGGAATTGATTGTGAAGCTATTATCTTATAAAAAAATTTGTTAAAAATTTATGTTTTCTTCATCTTGCATCAACTATTTCTTCTATTAACAAGTCTGTGGTTTTATGAAGAACTAACATCAAATTGTACTTGCAAAAGATATTGTTTTCTTGTTGCTTTGTTATGGGTAGGTACATATAAGCACATCACTACTTCATTGGTTAAAATCTTGGGACTTTCTGATAAGTGTGACTTGTGAGAGGGGATACCTTTATAGAAACTTTAACCTTTGCCTTCTCAAGCCCCCAGGTCACTGCAGACGTCTCCCCTGGGCTATCAAACCTAAATAGAAAGAGGTATCCTATTAAAGTGACGGTGATAGGATAACCTCTTGTTACACCAATTTTCCTCCCTTATCCTTTCCCTTTGGAAAAAATACAAATTGTGTGATAACATTTTGGTGCCATTACTGGGGAACATTGATTCAATTCTCCTCAAAGACGACACTTCTCAGTAAGCCTTTCCTCAAAAGAATTTAATTTTCAAATCTTACCTGGAGACTCCACTGAGGGCGATCCCCTCATCCCTTTGATAGTTCCAAGAAAACTATCTGTAATATTCTAGATATAAAAAGTATGTAGAACATAAATAAAATGATAGAAATGGTAGATGAACAACAATATAACCAAAACAACACCACAATAATAACATAATGATACCAGAATAACAGCAAAAAGAACACTTTGATTACTGAGAGAAATGTTCACTTTCATCTTCGATGGGTAAACATCTAGCAAAGTAGAGCTCTATTAAAATAATATCCAAGACAAAAGTTCTCATACCCTCGACTCCTATTTATACTAAATATTTCTATCAAAAGAACCATCTAGAGGAAGATCATTCTAGAAGTAGAAGCTTCTATTAGGTCTTCTTACATTCGACTTATTCTTTCTTATTGCTAGGTATTATTAATATTGACCTTTATTACATCAAAATATATTATTCTACCTACGTGAGGGGTTAGGTCCCTAACATGACCTCCCCCTTAAAAAAATCCTTGTCCTCAAGGCTTGAGATGTGGAAATTGTTGCAGAATGGTAGTTGGTTCCACTGGACTAACATTTCCTTGATGGTTTACTGACGCAAGAGACGCTCACGTTGGTCCAAAACTTCTTGTGTTTGTAGCCAAATGGATCCTTTTTCGTCCATATAGGGAAGTTTGGTTTGAGTTTGGAACTTAGTTCCAATCACCTTCTTTAACAAGGAAACATGAAAAACATGATGTAGCTTAGAATGACTGGGAAAAGCTAACTAATAGGCCACCTGTTCCACATGCTTCAGAACGGTATAAAGACCATAAAATTTGGGCGCCACTTTCTGACCATGGTCATCCTTGAGGGAATTTTTCTTGTAAGGTTGCAATCGAAGAAACACCTGATCCCCTTTTGCAAATTGACAATCAGAGCAACCTTGATCTTCTTGTTGCATCATGCGATTCTGGGCCATGAACAAATTATCTTTGAGGGTACATAGAATAGCCTCTTGAAATGTAAGCATTTGGTCAACCACCTGGACCTTCGAGACATCTGGAAAATATGAGAGAAGTGAAGGTGGATTTTTTCCATATACCGCTTCAAAAGGAGTCATGCAAGTAGCTGTATGGTATGAAGTGTTGTACCACCATTCAACTAGTTGTAACCATTGAGCCCACTGATTTTTCCTTTCCAAGGAAAAACACCTCAAATAAGTTTCCAAACACTTGTTAACAAATTCAATTTGGCCATCATTTAGGGGATCATAAGTTGTGCTGATATGCAATTGGCTTCCTTGTAGATTGAACATTTCTTGCCAAAAATTGCTAGTGAAAGTTGGGTTGCGATTAGAAACAATAGAATGTGACATGCCATGAAGATTGAATAACTGATCCATGAAACAATGAGCCACAATGGATGTTGTAAATGGGTGTTGAAGAGCATAGAAATGAGCATACTTGGAAAGACAATCAACTACCACCATGATGACTGATTTATTGCCCGATTTAGGTAATCCTACAATAAAATCCATAGAGATATCCCGCAAAATAGCTAGTGGAATCATAAGCGGTTGTAGTGTGCCAAGAGATTTGATTGTTTCTCCGTTGTTTCTTTGAAACACATCACATTCAACCACAAAATTACGAATGTCCTATTTCATACCATCCCAGAAAAAAGAACGTTTGACCTTGTCATAGGTTTTGGTAAACACAGAGTGCCCAGCTATGGGTGTAGCATGAAGCTCAGAAAGTACCATGGATTTATGTTTTGACTATTTACTTAAATACAAGCAGCCTTTGTATCCAATCCCATCTTGGAGCCAAGAGTACCTTAGGGAAATTGAAGAATTGGACTGCAATTGTTTTATCAGATGCAAACTTTTGGGATCATGTAGCCATTCCTGGTGAACGGATTGGAGCCAATATGGTACAATGAAGGAGAGATGAAAAAGGGACCTTTCATATTCCTATTTTTGGGAAAGTGCATCCACAACCACATTCCCTTTTACTTTATTTTAAATGATATCATAATCATATACAAAGAGCTTATTCACCCATTTTTGTTTCTCTGGGGAGGAAATGTGTTGTTCCAGAAAATACTTGAGACTTTGATTATTTATCTTAATTTGGAAGCGTTGCCCCAATAGATAAGGGTGTCAAAGATCAACACCATGTAGAATATCAAACATTTCCTTTTCATAGATTGATTTGCACAAATTTAGTTTAGACAGTTATTTGTTGGTAAAGGCCAAAGGCTGGCCCTCTTGCATAAAGACAACGCCAATTCCTTTCCCTAAAGAATCACATTCCAGGATAAAGGTCTTTATGAAATCAGGAAGGGCCAGGACTGGAGTGGTGCACATGGCCATCTTCAATGTTTGAAAATCATGAGCACCTGTTGGAGTCCAAGTGAAAGAATTCTTTTTAAGAAGTGCAGTGAGAGGTTTCACAATCTTTCCATAATTCTTAACAAACTTGCGATAATAACCTATTAAGACCAAAAATCCACGAAATCTTTTGAGAGTCTTTGGGTGAGGCCAATCTTTCATAGCTTCAATATTTTTAGGATCCACCCTGACGCCAGCCTTGCCCACAAGATGACCAAAGTAYTTGACTTCTGAGGCTCTAAAAGCACATTTAGATTGTTTCAGGAAAAGTTCGTGTTAAGAGAGTAGACGGAGAACTCGATCCACATGAGAAAGATGGTCTATCGAGGTTGTGCTATAGATGAGGGTATCAAATAAAACTAAGACAAAATGATGGAGAAAAGGACGAAAGACATGATTCATGAAGATTTCGAAAGTGGAGAGAGCATTACACAAGACAAAGGGCATTACCAAAAATTCATAGTGTCCCTCATGAGTTCTAAAGGAAGTCATAGGAATTTCTGCCTCTTTCATATGTATCTGGTGGTAGCCAGAATGAAGATCAAGTTTAGTAAAAAACTGGGTGCCACTCAATTCATCCAAGAGGTCATCAATGACAAGAATGAGAAATTTCTCTTTAATGGTGAGTTTGTTGAGGGCACAAAAGTCAGGACACATGCGCTAAGAAACTTATTTCTTAAGGACCATGACCATAGGAGAAGAGTAGGGGCTCTTACTAGGATGGATAACAC